>BPLR01010416.1:0-34566 GCA_021605095.1 Caerostris extrusa | reverse complement strand
TATGAACAAAATTTATATCATCATCACTTTCAATGCTTCGTACTAGAATTCATATCCTCTTAACCACAGAAAATCGGGTTTTTTTTTTTTCGATTTTATATACTGGTTTAAAAACTTTGAGTAAATTTTTTGGGAAAAAACTCTCGACTTATACACGGATCATATTTTAATCGGAAAAATACTATAAGAATAATTTTTGCATTAAATGAAATAAAGAAAAATAGAAAATTAAATCTTTTGTATACATGCATAAATTTAATATTCTAGTTATATTTAACGTTGATATAATAGAAATGACTTCTGATTAATTAATGAAATATTCACAAAATATAACATTAAGAGAAGAAAATTTTCTTAAGCAATTTGTGAAAACATTTATTGTAGTTTAATTACGCTAGAATTCATGCCCTCGTCATAAGCAAAATCGTTTTTTTTTTTTTTATTGCGGCTTATATACGGGTTTTCAACTTTGATAACTTTTTCGAAAAAAAAAACTCTCGGCTTTTACACGGATCGAATTTTATTCAGAAATATGCTGTAATAAGAATAATTCGCTTTGTACAATAAAGAAAAGAAGAAAAACTTAAATCCTTTTGTATTAATACATTCATTTAATATTCTAGTTATATTTAATGGTGGTAATAATAGATAAATGGCTTCTGATTAACTAATGAAATATTCCCACAAATTAAAACATTAAGAAAAGAAAATTTTTTAAGCAAATTTGAAAACATTTTTAGAAATCTTTAAAAATTTTAAACACTATTTAGAAATCAAAAATTTGTTCACAAATTTATGAGAACTGCAGTCGCATAAATTATTGAAAATTCAAAAGTTTACAAACTTGTTACATCCTTCAACGTCTTCAAGAATTAAAAAGATAATTAAATTTAAAATTCTTTAAGTTTATTGTTAACAATTATGTTGAAATCTAGAATACTGTACTCCTGAGGGAAATCGTCAATCTTGCAACCAGGAATATTCCGCCAATTGTTTAGGGTTGCAATACTATAATTAGAGAATTCGTAACTTTTCTTTTCTCTTTTTTCAAAACAATATAATAGCTATTGATTGCTATTAGCAGAATTTTTTATTAATAATGAGAACAGAAATATACACTGAAGTGACAAAAAGTCATGGATACCTCTTAATATCGTGTCGGCCCCCTCCTTTCGCCCGGCGAAGGACTCGACGTGGCATGGACTCAACAAGTCGTTGGAAGTCTTCTGCAGGAATATTGAGCCATGCTGTCTTGATAGACGTCCATAATTGTGAAAGCGTTGATGGTGCAGGATTTTGGGCACGAACAGACCTCTCGATGATGTCCCATAAATGCTCGATGGGATTCATGTCGGGCGATCTAGGTGGCCAGATCATTCGTTGGAATTGTCCAGAATGTTCTTCAAACCAATCGCGAACAGTTGTGGCCCCGGTGACATAGCGCATTGTCATCCATAAAAATTCCATCGTTGTTTGGGTACATGAAGTCCATGAATGGCTGCAAGTGATCTCCAAGTAGCTGAACATAAAGCATTTCCAGACAATGTTCGGTCCAGTCGCACCAGAGGACCAAGTCCATGCCATGAAAAAACAGCCCACACCATTACGGAGCCACCACCAGCTTGAACAGTGCCTTGCTAACAGTTTGGGTCCATGGCTTCGAGGGGTCCTGCGCCACACTCGAACCCTACCATCAGTCTTACCAACTGAAATCGTGACTCATCGGACCAGGCCACGGTTTTTCATTCATCTAGGGATCAACCGATATGCTCACGTGCCCACGAGAGTCGCTGCAAGCGATGTCGTTCTGTCAGTAAAAGCACACGAGTCGGTCTTCAGCTGGAATAGCCCAAGAAAGCCAAATTTCTCCGCACAATTCTAACAGACAAGTCCCTTGTACGTCCTACATTGATTTCTGCGGTTATTTGACGCAGTGTTGCTTGTCTGTTAGAATTTACGACTCTTTGCAGACGTCGCCGGTCTCGGTCGTTATGCAGGCGGTCGACCACTGCGCTGTCCATGGTGGGATGTTATGCCTGAAATTTCATACTCTCGGCACACTCTTGACACAGTGGATCTGGGAATGTTGAATTCCCTAACGATTTCCGAAATGGCATGACCCATGCGTCTTGCTCCAACTAACATTCCGCGTTCAAAGTCTGTTAATTCCCGTCGTGCGGTCATCATCACGTCAAAACCTCTTCACATGAATAATTTGAACAGAAATGAAAGCTCTATTATTGGTGACTTGATGGAGTGCCTTGGTCGCGCAACGACCACACCTCCACTTGGCGAATGGTGAACAGTGACTGGTGGTCGAGCCCTTTGCCAATTGTAAGAAAAATTAAATAAATCAGAGAAGGAATAATAATTTCTAACATCAGAGAACAAAAACATTACAATTAAGACAGAAAGTCAAAGTTACAAAAGAAGAGTAAAAATACAAAAATCATCCCATAAGCAAAAATATTAAAAAATTAAAGGAATAAGCACTGATGATAAATCCCAATAACAAAATGCAATAAAAAAGAAAAATATTAACGAGGCTACAGCGAATCGAAAAAATCTCCAGAAAGGAGGGAATTATTTGTTAATGTTAAGAGTATAGCGAGGTCTTTTGCGATTTCTGGGTATAGTGACGTCATAGTCGTATATTTTAAATCATTTAGAACAGGGTTAGTGGATCGGGAAACGGAGTCATAAAAGTTTTTTGCAAGTTTCTCGACGAATGCGCGGAAACTAGGAATATCAAGAGAGTGCCGAATATCATTATTTCTGAAATACCAGGGTGCATCAGAGATCATACGAATAATTTTATTTTCGAGTCTTTCGAGCACGAGAAAGTTGCTATTCGCTGTAGAACCCCAAACTGACTCGCATATGCAATGACAGGTCTAAGATAAGAAAGGTAGATTAATTTTTTTAGTTCAATTGTTAGTGAGGAATTTCTACAAATTACGGGGAAGAGTTTTCTTAATTGATTATTGAATTTAGTGCGTAGATAATTAATATGCGATTTATATGTTAGTTTGCTGTCAAGTATTACGCCAAGGTATTTAGTTTCTTTGGACCAGGAAATATTAGCATTATAAATAGTTACGTTAGGGGAATTAGTTTATTTTTCCTGGTGAATAGCACTGCTTCAGTTTTCGAGACATTAAGTTTTATTTTCCAGTTAATGAGCCAATTTTCAAGCGTGTGTATGTAGTTTTGTAAGTTTTTCCTGATTATGTTTATGTTTCGCCCCTGTGTGATAATAGCAGTATCGTCCGCGTAAAGTGTTAATTTAATTTTGTGATCTTGTGGGATGTCGTTGGTGTATATGTTAAACAAAAATGGTCCAAGATCGAGCCCTGAGGAACACCGGCAAGGATATGACAGTTTTAGAATCAGTGTTATCTACAGAAACAACAAAATTTCTGTTTGTAAGATAATTGTACGGATTAAGTAGGTAGGATATTGATATTTTATCATTTTATATATTAAACCATTGATCCAAACACGATCGAACGCCTTAGCGACATCCAGGAAAATTACTGCAGTGTCGAGTTTCCATGAAAACCCTTCTGAAATATTTTCTGTGAGATTATAAAGTTGATGTGTAGTTGACAAGTTTTTGGTAAACCCGAATTGCTGCGAAATTAAAATGTTAAGTTTATCAGATTCTTCATTTAGGATGTTAACAATTACGCGTTCAATTAGTTTACTTAGGCAGGAGAGTAGAGAGATCGGTCTGTAGCTGTTAGGAGAGGTTGGATCTTTGCCGGGTAAATGAAAGCTCTGCGAAAGCACTGCGCATTTATACCTGTTCTACGCGATGCTACTGCCATCTGAAAATTTGCATATTGCTATCCCATGACTTTTGTCACTTCAGTATATATTCTTTTAAATAAATATTTCGATAAACTATTGATTATTCCCAGATTGTTCTTATAAATATCACTCACTGATACAGAATATAAACAATTTTTATGATGTTGCCACTCATGGAAATACGAAACAAACAACAAAAACGATTTTTTACATTATTAATTTTACTTTATTTATTTACATTTGATTATCAAATAATCATTTTTTTTAATGTTGTTGACATTAAGATTTTGTGAAAAACCTTTAATAATACGAAAAAAAAAGACACTTTTTATTTTTAGAACTTTAGTTCACGGCGAAAACGCAGCTCGAAAGCATTAAATTTTTCTATGGTTTTGTGATTCTTTTTAATGCTGTTAAGGTTTTGTGGCAATCGTTATTTGAATTTATCAAGGAAAATGTAAGTTTAATTTTAGAACCTTAGTTCATAGAAAAAAAGGTCACTGGCACTTATTAAATTTATCTGTGGATTTGTGATGTTGATCTTGTCCTTATTTTCTTCTTACATTTGATATGACTATGCAAAGATATGTTTTAGTGAACCAATAAAAGGAACATTCTCGGCTCGAAGAAGAATATAGCAGAATAAAATTTAAGTTATTCTCTGATTTCTTCTTTTTTTTTTTTTTTTTTTTTTTTCATTTTTATTAATATTGCTTTATCATTTAAATTCGGCATCGCAAACAACATGAAATATTTTTACATAACAGAAAAAAAAATTGTCTTATTAGAGAATAACTTTAGCTTAATTTTATCGCAATAGCAATTATTAATGTTAAAATAAGCGATAATTAACGATTAGAAAAAATGATATATTTATGTGAGTTATCGAAACAAAATTCCACAAAATAATAATTTGACGTTAAAGCGATAAAATTTGACGCATAAAATTATATGTATAGTATTTGGGAATAAAATTTTGACAAAATAGTGATGTCTTTGGCTTTAAAGCTATAATATTTAGCGTAAAAGCAAATCATTAAAATTTTGCCTTGTAAAAATTAATTAAATTTTTAAATTTAGGCATAAATTTTTCGGCATAGTAGTGCTAAAATTTGTCGTTAAATCGCTAACATTTTTAGAAAAAGCATTTTAGGAATAAAATTTCTCTTAGTGATAAGAAAAATTTTATAAAATTTTTTTATTATTTAGATATAAAATTTGGAGACAAAACAATAAATTTCGGCTTAAAAGCAATTTAAAAATTAAATTTCGCTTAGTGAAATGATTTGGTGATAAAGCGATCAATTTTGGCTTAAAAATATTTCAAGAATAAAAATTGGACAGGATAGTGATAATATTTGGGGTTAAAGCGATAAACAGTGACATAAAAGCAATTTAAGAAATTAAATTTAACGTAATTACTGTTTGGCTACTAACGATGGCTTAATAGCGATTTTTTGGCGATGAATTTTGCGAAATAGCGTTTTAGAAAGATACTGAACTTCGGCAGTCATTTTGTTTGCTTACTTGGTAACTTAGCATCCTAGTGATGAATTTTGGAGTAATATCGTTTTACCGCTAAAACAAACAGCTGTATTTATTATTATATTTACTTGGCATCCTGGCGATGCATTTTGGCACATAAATTACAGGAAATATTTACTCAATAAGGTTTAATATACCATAAAAATTTTCTCCGATATATAAGAATTATTGCGCAATGGTTTGTAGCTAAAGAGACATTAACTCATAGAATTGTATATCTCGATGTGATAAAAGAGAAATTAAACTGTTTATGGTGATCAACCAGTGTACTCACTTCCAAGTTGAGCTCCATGCCATTAGACAAAAGCTATTATAAAATGGCTTAGAAAGATGCAGTTGATTTCCGGCCGAAATCTGGATTATTAGATTACGGCTGGAAATTTATCGGATTTTAATCTTACAATCTTAAAGTGCAAAGTGGATGAGAATGGCGGGAGGGGGAGGGGGTAATCTACTTTCTTAATTAAGAGGGACTATCAAACAAATGTGGACTGCAAAAAATACATTAGAGTTGTTAATTGTGCTTGATTATATCCAAGCAATTGGAAAACAATGGTTTCTACACCAAATATTGAACTCCCTCACAAGTGCCTAAGTATATATATAAAACAGGGTTTTTAACAATGAACAGTATATATATACACTGAAGTGACAAAAGTCATGGGATACCTCTTAATATCGTGTCGGCCCTCCTTTCGCCCGGCGAAGTGCAGCAACTCGACGTGGCATGGACTCAACAAGTCGTTGGAAGTCTTCTGCAGGAATATTGAGCCATGCTGTCTCGATAGACGTCCATAATTGTGAAAGCGTTGATGGTGCAGGATTTTGGGACCTCTCGAACAGACCTCTCGATGATGTCCCATAAATGCTCGATGGTATTCATGTCGGGCGATCTAGGTGACCAGATCGTTCGTTGGAATTGTCCAGAATGTTCTTCAAACCAATCGCGAACAGTTGTGGCCCGGTGACATGGCGCACTGCCATCCATAAAAATCCCATCGTTGTTTGGGTGCATGAAATCCATGAATGGCTGCAAGTGATCTCCAAGTAGCTGAACATAAGCATTTCCAGTCAATGTTCGGTCCAGTCGCACCAGAGGACCAAGTCCATTCCATGAAAAACAGCCCACACCATTACGGAGCCACCACCAGCTTGAACAGTGCCTTGCTGACAGTTTGGGTCCATGGCTTCGTGGGGTCTGCGCCACACTCGAACCCTACCATCAGCTCTTACCAACTGAAATCGTGACTCATCGGACCAGGCCACGGTTTTCCATTCATCTAGGGACCAACCGATATGCTCACGGGCCCACGAGAGTCGCTGCAAGCGATGTCGTTCTGTCAGTAAAAGGCATTCGAGTCGGTCTTCTGCTGGAATAGCCCAAGAAAGCCAAATTTCTCCGCACAGTTCTAACAGACAAGTCCCTTGTACGTCCCACATTGATTTCTGCGGTTATTTGACGCAGTGTTGCTTGTCTGTTAGAATTTACGACTCTTTGCAGACGTCGCTGGTCTCGGTCGTTAAGCAGGCGGTCGACCACTGCGCTGTCCATGGTGGGATGTTATGCCTGAAATTTCATACTCTCGGCACACTCTTGACACAGTGGATCTGGGAATGTTGAATTCCCCTAACGATTTCCGAAATGGCATGACCCATGCGTCTAGCTCCAACTACCATTCCGCGTTCAAAGTCTGTTAATTCCCGTCGTGCAGTCATCATCACGTCAAAACCTCTTCACATGAATAACTTGAACAGAAATGAAAGCTCTGCGAAAGCGCTGCGCATTTATACCTGTTCTACGTGATGCTACTGCCATCTGAAAATTTGCATATTGCTATCCCATGACTTTTGTCACTTCAGTATATGTATATATATATATATATGTATAACAGAATTATGTTGGGCCAAGGGCCAAGGTGGCCAAGTGGTATGGTGGGCCAAGGCCATCTGCCTACTGGCAGATTTTGAGACCGATGTTTTCTTTTTTGTGGGGTAGGGTTGTCAGACCTACGTCCCAATATATATATAACCCGAAAAAATATATACTGTTTCATAATTAAAATGAATAGTGTCAATCATATAAGTGTGCAGTTAAGTATAAATGCAAAATGTACCTATCGTTTTTTATGTACCTTTAAGCTTGCTATACATGTGTATATAAAGACTGGGGTCTTTAATAAATGCCCCAAATGCCTTAAGGGCGTATAGAATAAATAGCAGAGCATTCAGTGAAAGATTCCTAAAAACTTTTTGATTTAAAAATAAAATGAATTCTTTGACTTCCAAAATATATATTTAATTAATGTTATTAATAAAACGTGCATATCGAATAAAAATAAAAATAAAAATAAATTATTTATAATATTCTGAGAAATAAAACCCAATATATTTCAGTTGTCTTGAATTGATGATGACATAAAAAAAAATTATGGCTAGCGAAGAAAAGCATCCCTAATTTTGTGGAAAATTACCCATCGCATTTACTTGATGGTTCAGGTCATTTTTTTCTTCATTATTTATTCCAATATCTCTCCGTCCTTTAAATTTAATAATTCAATAACCCCGCACAAATCAAATCCCATGTACCGAGGCCGTCCAAAGACCTTGTTGGTATTTAGAGCGTATCAATAACCATCTGGACAGCGGCCGAAAAGCTGGCATGCGGAGATCAATATCCCGCCAAGTGCTTGGACTTCTTCAAATAATGCAATGGTTGACCGTCAATCTTTTTGGGAAAATTCTGCTATTGCGCCAAAAATGTCTTTTGACTGCTTCCTCTTACTTCCTTATTGCGTTTTTCCTAAGAATAAAAGTTGTCCGGTGAGTTCTGTATGGAAGAGAAGTTCCAATCTTTTGTTTATTGCTGCTTCGAATTTTTTTTTTCTCTTTCTTTTCTTCCCCTTCGATTCTTATTCAGATCATTCGAAATCGTTCGTTGCTAGGAAACGGCAAGCGTTTATGGATAATGAACGAATTTTATTGAATTTTATTTTTTCTTCCGTCTACCAACCATGAAATTATCTGACACGTCTTCGTCTTTGAATTGTCCCAACTGCGATTTTCAATGACAATAGATCTTTCGTCTTCCGTTATCTAACACTCAATTATCGGATGTTTTTGGTTATCTGATAGTCCCTACTAGATAAAGACGTACTTCAAGCACGCTCATCAAAATAAAAATGTATTTAAACAACTTTTTTTTTTTCTTCTTTACTATTCTTTTAATCTCCTCTTCCGTCTTGCAAATGTGTTTTTTTTTTTTTTTTAATTTTGCCTTTATTTATGTTTTTATTTTTAAGTTATAATACTAGGAGATTGTGACCTTTGCCTGAAATATGTCTTCACTCGCCAACCAAAACGGCTTATATTTAATCAAATTCTTTAGTGAATGATGCTAATATAAAAGATATAATTAAAAGATGGTCGTGGATGATGCATTATAACGGAAAATATTTTTTACTGAATTGCAGAATGGTATTAAAAAATTATTTTAAAACCTTATTATGATAATTTTTCTACATTATTTTAATTTAAATTGATTAAAATAGTATTGAGTAAAAAAAAAAAAAAAATTCTCCCTATTATTATTATTTTAATGATAGAGAAATGTATGTGTTTTGTGAATACCGCTTGAGACCTGATGGGCGAGTGTCTGGTGCTCGGCGCCAAAGGTTTCGGGTTCGAGTCCCAGCGGTGCCATAGATGTTTATAGGGGCTCGGAATCCACTTTAAACCGTAGGTCAGTGTCTAATGTGACTACTACTACTACTACTACATCACACCACATCACTGTACCCAGAGCTGAGTTGCCCCTATACAGTTTGGAAATGATAAGTTTGACTGGGCTCCATGTGACGCTCTACAGTCACATGAGACCCGGATCACTGCAAACATCCATGGCACCGCCGGACTCTGTGTCACTGAGCGCTAGACACTCGATCATTCAGACCCTGTCTAATATAACTGTAGTGCGTTGGGTGTAGGATTGACAACCCTATCCCCGTAAAAAGACATCTTTTGTCTCGAAATCTTTCAGTAGACAGACGGCCTTGGCCTCACCATGGGTTGTTGCGCCAATGCAAAAGAAGTTAATACCGCATAAATCGAGAATTGTCGAATAAAAATTGGCTAAAGAATCATATCGCTATTACGCGACGCACAGATTTTGAGAAAAATGAGGGGGGAAATGTATATATAACGCCACATGCATATGAAAATAAATTCACTGGAATCATGTGAGGAACTAAAAGATGTCAGGAACAACGCCTACGAAAGGGGAACAGTCACACCTTTTCGCTTGACGTAGGAGGATAAAGATAGATGGACGATAAGCGCATGTGCATTATGGAAATTAACAGATATCATTGAGCTTGCGTTGGTTGAAGCTAGCAATACTTGAATAATAATATTGTATTCTAATCGGGAGTATCGCTATATGTATCTTATCTATAATCAGTGTAGCAACAATGTATTACAAAGTTTCACAGAGTAGAAACATCCAAACTGCGCATGTCTGCATTCCCCTGCCATCCCGAAGCTATAGGCTGATTGGATGATAGGAGTTGTTGCCGCCACTAGATGTAACTCTTTTGGATTTTTTTCCTACGGGAACATATGGCTGATTGGTGTATGGAGTCCCAGTTATTATAGAATGAGATTTGGTTGCTCTTCTGTATGCTATCTTTATTTTTATGGATATTACACTACTGGTTCGCATGAATTAGCCGTTGTACCCTACATACATACGGATGATGGATTGGTGTATGGAATCCCATTTACTACAGAATGAGATATAGTTACTCTTCTGTATATTGTCTTCATTTTTGTGGACATTACGCTAATGGTTCGCATGCAATTAGCCATTGTACTCTACATACATACAGGCTTCATTTTGCTCAGTGGTCATTTTGAGTACCTTCCCATCTGAACACCATGCCATAGGCAATTACCGCTGTTTCTTGCGCCAGATGTGGTGCCATGCTTTTTTCTTTCGCATTTGGTCGTAAACTATGCATAGTAAAGATATGGCGCTGAGGATATTGCGTGGTGTATAAGACATTGTTTCATTGTAGAGATATGGTGCTATGGACAACTTTTATGCACACCTAACGAATACAATTTTACAATAGTTTATGCAATTAGTCAATGCGATGTATTAAAATCCTATTATGAGTGTTTTCCACTTGGTTACATTCATGTTGTGTAAGAAAAAGCGTTGTTATTGGGGTTTTTTTATCCTAGAATTTCATTTACGCTAGTTATTATATATAGTGGTTCTCAAAATTGAGTATAAACCTATTCCTTGACAATCAAAAGAATATTATTAATTTCCCATTCATGGTTAATATAAATTGAAAGAAAAAAATATATATTAAGAAAAACATTACAATAAAAAACGAAAACAGAGGAATTAATAATATTTTCATTTGCGTAATTTTTATGCCAAAGTTACACATTTTCTAAGTCCCAAAATTTAATATGCGTCTAGTATAATTTGTCAACAAGAAGAAATTCATATTTTGTTGCATATCCTATTTTGCATTTAGAAGAGACTCAGTGTTATGACTTTGAATTAATAAGTGCTTATGTTGTTTCAATGGATATTTTAGACTATTTTTCTTGCAATACTCTTTTAAGTGTTCATAATATCATTGATATGCTTTTGAACTGATTTTTCCAGTTGGTACCACAAATTTTCAATGAAATTGAGGAGGGTATGTAATTGCATTTTGCACTTGTACAACTATAACTTAACAATTTCAGTTTTATGACTGTTTTTAGTCTCTAGCTATGAAACTATTCTTCAATTTATCCAATAATTTTTTATCTATTCTAACAATAAAAACTCAATTTCAAATTTATTTCGCAAGCATTCATCCTTGTACAACAACCAGACTTACCTCCTTACTTGACAGTGGAGTTGCTGTTTCGGGAAGTTAGGTTATTTGCTAACATAACATCTGCCATCACTTCAAAATCATTAATTTTGCTTCCGCCACTGAATATAACTTAACACGAATGTGATTTGAGCAAATGTGCACATTTCTTTTTTATTTTACTTTTGAAATGAACAGTTTTCCACTGGATATGTGACCACTACAATTTGCTTTTCGTGGAACTCTTTGAATTATTTATAAAGATACACATGTTCCTCTTTTTGCCAAAAGAAGATGCAGCAATTTTAGCTGCATTTACTTCAGATTGTTTTGTATTTTAGTGTTTGATTCTTTTCTTGTTCATGGAAATGAGGATTTCTTTATCTTTCTCCTCCAGGTTCTATTTGCAAATCTGCTCAAATATTTCCTATGCATGCGGAAATTTTTCTGAACGCATCGAGGTTGAGCGTTTTTTTGCAATTTCCAGTAAAGATCTATTCTTTTTTTTTTGAATAAAAAGTTATTGAACTTCTATATTTGCTTAACTTCTGGATATCGTTTTACTAAAGAAAAATAGTATTTTCAATTTGAAATCAAAGATAGGTATCTTAAAAGAACACTTATTATATTGATTAATGTAAAATATATATGGGCGACTACTGATCCTAGGATCAAATGCGGTCTTTTACTTTTTTTTTTTTTATCTCGCTTTGATTTATTCATACCAGTGAAGTTAGATAATTTCAAAATCCCATATTTTTAATAAAAATTATTTTTTAATTCGATAGCATATAAGTGATTAACGAAATTAACTTTTTCGAATGTTTGGTTGATGCCTTCTTAGGTCTTCTAAATCAGCAAATTCGGACAAGGATAACGGACGAAAACTTCCGATTATCCCTAGTTATCCTTAAGTAATATAAACATCAGTATTGATGGTCTTGCAGTTCATGTACAAAACTCATCTTCATACAAAATTAATTAATTTCCGTTAGTTTTTGATAAAAACTTATTTGGATCGTCATGCCCAGGCATTTGCCGGGCACGTCCAGTCGTTACAAATAAATGCAATATGAAATAGCAATTTCAGTTAATTTATTTGGTATTAAATAGATTAAAATTATACCTTAACATAGGGATAATGTAATTTGATCCATAACCACAATTTTTTCCTACCTGATAAAAAATAGATAGCCAAAACTTTTTTTGAGTACATATTAAATTTCCTAATTTTGAAACTTTTTAATTTAAAATTGCTCTAACTAAAAAGTTTTTTACTTTTACACTAAAATTTTTACTTGATTTCAGGTCCTATACATTTTTCAATGTATATTTTTTATCTTTCCCCTATAAATATCAACCATATGCAGCAAATAAGTATTCAATATTGTTTTGATTTTTAATATAGGAAAGAAATTTGGGAGGAGTGGTTATTTATATATATATATATATATATATATATATATATTTACTCATTAATACTAACTAACTCCCCGGCACTACAATCCATGTTGGACCATGGCCTCCCTAATAATACGACTCCAAGTCGTCTGTCTCGAGCTTTTTGGTTTTCCATTTCTATTGATTTTTAGGTTCAATAGAGATAATATCATGTGTTGCATTCGTCACATTAGAAAATGAGTTACTTTAAATGAGTGTTACTAATTCCCCTGGTAAAGGAAAGCCACACCAGTTCAAAGGACCCCGTTGCTGGCGACATCCATGGCTGAGTTTTTCGAATATGCAGCTTTTTTTATCCGAGGAACATATATCTGAAGGCTGACTAAACCTCAAGACAAATGCTCATATTAGACTGGGGACCTACGGTGAACTACCTCTCAGTGATCTTTAGGTTCTTCAGATCCTTTTTTCATCCATCCATCTCTTTTTTTGGCCTTCCTTTTTTGTATACGGCCCTGGTCATTTCAATTGAAAATCTACTTTGTGACACTGCTATCATCCATCCACTCTACGTGTCCTAGCCATTGAACTCCCTTTGACTTTTATATAATTTATGATATCCTTTCTCCAAACACTTTGCAATTTCATGATTGTAACGCCTCCTCAAACATCACCCTGTCGATAAAGTACTGATTAATACCGCTAGTAACTATATATTTTTTGTAGTAGTAATTTTATATTATTTAAATTTTTGATACTTGCAGTTTGTTATCTGCGCATGTAACAAATTCCAGTGGCAGCAAAGTACTCCCATTTCCACACTGTCCAGCATTAGTCATACGTGAGTGTAGGATAATAAGAAGCCTACTGTTTTCGATAATACATGTGATTCATATTCTTAGTCATATTCTTCACTCTCTAATTTAGTTAACCCCACTATGTAATTTCATTTCAGGAAATATCTGCTAAACCTAACCCAACATACTGCTACCGCTAGAGTTTCACTATTACAAAATAATTAGTGTGATTTAAAGAGAGGCTGGAATTTTAAAGGATAATAAACAGCTTGTTCGTGTATCATTAATTTGCAAAAAGAACGTGTTGAAATCCAAACCCATATTGTATAAATTATAGTTTAAAAGCAAATTTGCATTTGCATATTGCTGATATCTCATTTAAAAAAGCTGCTATGTGATTCTGTGTTCGGAAAATAAATAAATAAAACCTCAAAATTCTGTAAGGAAAAAAAAAAAAAAAAGTATCATTATATACGTGTGAATGCGTACAAAAGCAAGTGCAAGAATCAAGGAAAGGAATTAACGATTTTAAAATGCCAGTATTTAATTATTATATTTGAATGTGTGAATCTATAATAATAATTAATATTTTTGGATAGTAAAAATTACAAAAACAAAAAGATATTGGGTAAAAAAAAAGTTAGCAACGAAATGTTAATGAAAAAGTTAATACGAAATGTGGAAAATTCTATATATACCATATGTATTTTCTATATGCCATTTTATATACAGTATGTATAAATCATGTATATTGTGTTGTATTGCTTATTTTGTTAATAAATTAAAAAAAAACATTAAATAAGATCAAAATATGTTGACTATTTTTTAGCATATGCAATACGGATAATGCAAAAAAAAATTTTTAGTTGATTAAAAACCTACATAAGTTCTAATTAACCGCATTGGAAACGCAAGGTTTATTCTCAAATTTAACTAAATTATATTTTTAGTATTTTTAACATGGTTAAAAATGGTTTTTTTATTGTTATTTTTATGGTGAAAATAGACATAAAACATACCCATCCAGAGTTCACAATCCCTATTTGGCCAGATTTCGGCCAAGCAGTCGTGTCAGTTCTTCATCTAAAATTGGCAAAACCTCTTTGTCGATTTTTTTCCAGTCATACCAGTCATACTTTTTAATTTCTTGAAACTTAGCGCCAGAGGGCCTCAGAATTCCACTGTAGTATGTTCCATTTTAAAGTTCTGACACTCATTTAGCACCAACCAGGACACACGTGTGACTTAAGGTTGCCATGGACATCAGTAACATTATCTACTATATTTTATTGGATTTTTTCTAAATATATTTTCATTCATTCTCTTTTTTAGAATATTTTGTCTTATTCATGTATATGTATGTGTGGGCTTATGTAAATTCATATATTTTTAAATTCGGCATGCAAATTTATAAATTATCTAACTATAGGATAGAGCTGGCAGCTGTTATGCAGGTATATTGATCATGATTTGATGTATTTATGGCGTGCGTTGTAATCATAGTTTTAAGGCCAAAAAACTCAACCGTCAATGTGATAATTTAATTAAGCGTCTCGTTTCAACAGTCAGTTATTGCCACAAAAAAGTAATATATAATAATTAAATAGAAAATCATTTTTAGATTTTTTTTTCTCTTGAGTTTTAAAGTTTTTTAAGAATAGGAAATGTAGAGAAAGGCTTTTTAATGATAGATTTAAAGTTAAACTACGAAATATAAATAGACATTTAACTTCTTTTATTATTTATATGCATGGTTTTATATAATTAGTATGATTTGACTTTAATCGAATGTGGCATTTTTATCAAATATAACGAAGTAAATAGTTTTTAAATGTAAAGTGATTTAGACTGAGATTTTAATTTTTATTGATACTATAAAATATTGTAATACTCATCTTCAAAAAGTCATCTACATTTCTATGGATATAAATTCTTTTTATTTCTAATTCAAAAGAAGTCCATCGTAAAATTTAATGCTTAGAATACATATTAGGTAAAAACTATAAATTTTCTATTTTTTTCTTTTTTTAATAAAATAAAAAATAAAACATAAATTAATGTATTAAATGAAAACTGAGATTATCATAACAAACAATAAGCGTTAATAAGAATATTAAAAAAAAAAATAACTACACATTATTATTGCAAAAAGAAAAGTCTACTGTTAAAAAATACTGTATTAAAATATTTTCCTGATTATTTTTATGAGAAAAATAATTAAAAAATATTGTTTCTTTTTATTAAAATAATGAGTTTACAGAAAGCGAATCACTTATAAGAAATTAATTTCAAATCACAAATTTTTGAAAATGTCATCAGTAAATCATCAAATAATTTTTAATAGCATTACTTCGTTTCTGACAAATTATTTCATTTTTAATCCGATTTAACATATATGTTTTAATAATGCCCTTAACACGTATTTATATATTTTTAATTGAAAATTATTTTTACCAGTATATAAGTTGTTGTTATATATCATAACTAATATATAAGAACAACTATAAGCTAACTGAATATATATGTATATATATATATATTTATTTATTTATATACAGTCCAGTCACATTAATGTGACCACCTGTCAAAAGCCAGAATAACTACCTTTGGCAGAGCGGACCGATGCAAGACGTGCAGGGAAGAGAGTCAATTAGGTTTCTGAAGGTGTTCACTGTAATGTTGAGCCATGACGACTCCAGTGCCGTGATCCATGGCCGGGATCACTGTGGATCCATGGCGCGAACAACCCGATCCAGGTGGTCCCACAGATTCTCGATTGGGCTTAAATCTGATGAGTTTGCTGGCCAGGGGGTTTGGTAAACTCGTCCTGGTGGCTCTTCGAACCACGCACATACACTGCGAGCTGTATGACACCTCGCATTGTCCTGCTGGTAGATGCCATCATTCTGAGGAAAAATAATTCGCATGTAGAGGTGGACAGGGTCCGCAAGGACAGATGCGTACTTTGTGCTGTTCTATCGTGCCTTCCACAATGATGGGTGCACCCAGTGAATGCCAGGAAAACATTCCCAAACCATAATGCTCCCCTCCTCAGCTTGGATCCTTCCGGCAATATTGTAGGGCGTTTGCTTTTTCAGACGTTTCACGCCGTATACGCCAACGTCCATCTGTCCGATGGAGCATGCAAGTGATTCATCTGAAAAAGCCGCCTGTCGCCGCTCTGTGGAAGTCCAGTTTCGGTACTGGCGTGCAAATTCCAGCCTCCGTCGCCGATGAACTTTAGTCAGCATAGGTGCATTAACCGGGCGTCTGCGGAGGCCCATGCGCAGCAACGTTCGCTGAACCGTTGACCGTCATCTGGAGGTCAGTTGCGCGTCTATTCCCCCGACACGCATCTCCGTAGCCTTCGTTCGCCTCTGTCATCTATAGCCCGTGGTGCACCACATGTGCCCGATGCTGATTTTTTGGATACTGCCATTTTTGTCATGCGGTATACTTTTACCATCGCGGCACGCGAACAGTTCACAAATTAGCCGTTTCGAAATGCTTCCATCCTTGGTCCGAAAGGCAATAATCATGCCCTTTTGGACGTCGGATAAATCGCTACGTTTCTGCATTACGCCAACGATTGAAATGCTTTCCGATGCGCTAGGACATCCTTTTATATACACTCCACTGCAATGTGCCTTTTGTGATTGGTTATTGTCGAAAGTAGGTGGTGGTCACATTAATCACTGGACTGTGTATGTTCTAATTAAATTAATTCCAATTCTAATTCTTTTTTCTTAAAAGTTAAAAAAAAAAATTTGTCTAAAATTGTTATAATTTTTATATTTTTATGGGTTTTATTCAACAGCAGTCATACAAAAAAATCCTTCCACTTTCATCAATTAGTAATAAATAAATAACCATGCAGAAAAAAGCTCCGCCTTTTTTGCTCCCGATAGCTCTATTACCAATACTTAATAGAGCTCTTTCAAAAAATAAAGCCTATTAACTGATTTATTAAAGACACATGACGATGACAAATAGTAATTGTCATCGTTAGCTATTTGGTGCCACCGACTTAAAAAATTTACGACAAATTAATTAAATTTAAGGTCCTTTGAAAGATTTTAATTAAATTTTATTTAAATATAAATTTATAAAATTTTAATTAATTAATAAATTTTATTTTATAGGGCTATCTAATAACAATGGATAAATATATAATAATTATTTAAAACAATTTAACCATTTAATAAACATTTTATTCATTCATCGTTCATAGTAAGTGCCATTGAAGATTTTATTGAATATAAATGGTATAATTGCAATAAAATAATAAAGCTGTGTAATATTTATTATTTAAATAAACAATTTGAATTATTTTTATTGTTAACAACCTTTTTTCAAGGAAATCAAGTAAATTTGCTTTTTCTTTAAAAACATAACAAGAAGACGCGGTAACATATTATTCAGTTAACGAATGAAACGATTGCGTTATTGTATACAGCCTTTTCTGTGATTTTAAAAGTTATGAGAATCTTGTCACAAAATTTGGGGATGTACCATTTTTCACAAGCTGAATCAATTGCACCAAAAATCTCGGTTTCCGTAATGGAAAATTTTGAGTTAACAGTTAGTAACCATGTTAATTAATGCTGTTAATAAACTGCATAGCAGCATTAGTTAGTTCCCTTCGAGCCATTTTCAATGATACCCTTATAAAAGATCTAATAATAATCACAATAGTTATTAAGGGTGCCCTTTTTTTCTGACTGTACGTGTAACAGTGCCACAAATTTTTTTTCTGCTCAAAACTTTTCTTTTTTTATAACTTTATTTGTAAAGAGCGTACACATTTTGAATTAAACTCTTTTGGCAAATAGTCCTTTTGAAGTGTAAAAATCTCGAACCCAACCTGAACATAGCGACTTGGGTTCGAAATCCGATTACGCGAAAAACCGGATCAAACATTTTCTCTCCTGTTCCTCGATCCTAACTAAACGATTCGCTAACATACGAATTTATCGTGCTTATTCGTCTGCAAATATACATAATAACTTTAAGATCGCCACCATTTGTTGGGTTTCGAACTGATATTCATAGTTAGGAATCTCCATGTTCTATCTGTTCAGATCTATTGTTATAACGTTTAAAACAATATTGATAACTAACATAAAAATAAAACATTTTAATCACGATATTGAATCCGCTGTATAAATTATTGGAGATTCTAATTTTTGAAATCACAAAAGATATATCAGAAGTGGATAACTTTTCAAGTACAAATGCATGACAGTTGGGAATATTCCAAATTGAAATGCGAATGTCGTTGGACAGCGATGATTGTTATGATGTTTGACTTCAAGACGTGCTAGAAAAATAACTATTTGGCTGGGAAATGTGCATTTAGCATGATTTATAAATATGAGAAACAGCACGGTGCCAAGTTTATTTCTTTGACAATTTTTCTCGTACAAGGAAAATGCACCAGAAACCATTATCATTTCTAGCGAAATCTTGCGCTTATTCAAAAATGCGTATCCTGAACTTATTAAAACGTCCCTTTCTGAAGAACCGCCAAAAAAGAATCATGAAATTCACTTATTGGTTACGAATTGGGCAATGCTGATATGCGGGGTTTACGTCATAAACGCATTGTAATTTCCAGCGGAATGCTGCCAAAGTCTGAAAACATCTCTATGGATGAAATAAGGAAACAAAGGGATGAGTGAGTGGTGTGGACATTTATTGAAACGGAATGATCATCCTATACATCTCTTGGCATCAATGTCCAAAAAGGCTGTTCTACAGATATCCATATCACTTATATCCATTGGCTCAATGACGTCAATGGTACTTAGTGCGCCAAGAAGATTAACGCGCCAAGTTGTCTATCTGTTTACGACCTTTTTGCGCTTGAAACGTACTATCTTTTACAATACATTTTCTCACATTTTGCTTCCACTTTTGCTGTTTCTTCTAAGCCGACATTATAAAAATTTTCACTTATTTCGATTTCGCGTGTATAAAATTAATTTCGTCGGCGTGTTTATTGTTTTGGGGCCTGAGTGACTAGCGTTCTGGTGCTCGGTGCCATAGGTTTTGGATTCCAGTCACGGTGGTGCCATGGATGCTTGTAGTGTTGGTGGCATCCACTTTAGACCATAGGTCCCAGCCAAATATGACTGCAGAGCTTTAGAGTAGAGCTGTCAACCGTACCCGGTAAAAAGAAAACAACATCTCATGTTTCGAATCTGCCAGTAAGCAGACGGCCTTCGCCCGCCATGGGGCTGGTGCGCCAGAGAGTTAATTTAGTTAGTTTTAT
Source organism: Caerostris extrusa (assembly GCA_021605095.1). Classification (NCBI taxonomy): domain Eukaryota; kingdom Metazoa; phylum Arthropoda; class Arachnida; order Araneae; family Araneidae; genus Caerostris; species Caerostris extrusa. Next base: position 14,860 of record BPLR01010416.1, on the reverse strand, counting down.
TGCTATATTTAGTTAGATCTAGTCGAGAACTTTGAAATGAGTCCTTGATATTAGTCCCGTAACACGTCTGAAATTCGACAACGGGAACCGATCGCGTTGGGCTAGGTCAAATCCCTGCTTCGTGGTGGAAAGCTCCCCATGCTATTTCTCACTAGTATCCCCTTTAATATTTCTCTATACGACGATATAATTATTTCCAAATTATGTATAATTTAGAAGCTAGTTAATATTTCCAATTTTGAACCGACTACCCGTATCGATATTAAAGATAATTTCACGTCCAAAATGTGTTAGATATAGAAAAGTACATGTAATTTTAACTTAAATTTTTTTTTTTTACAGCATGTAGTCCTATAACAAGCTTGAAATTTTTCACCCTGTTATTTTCATTTAATAAATATTATAATTAATACGATGTTGTGCTTTTCATTTTAAAATATGCTACAGGTAGACGACGTGAAATCATACGGCAATGCTGGGTTGTAAATGCTTTCCAGATGCAATAGATGACACTGATCTGGCGTAGATGCTCGATCGAGATACGTTCAATAAACGATGATGCTACGAGATGCTACGAGACTCTTCAATAAACACGTTAACTCAGCGCTATAGAAAGGCTAATCTTCAGTCAGTACGAGAGCCGCACACACACACAACTCACTTATATATATATATATATATGTATATATATATATATATTGTAGATTTACACCGGTTCCAATAAATTCTTCCCGGTCGAACCTACAGTTTTGTTAGACTTCTCTACCAGTCTAACAATAGCTGAACTTTTGCAGTGGGTGTCTAGGGGTGTATTTCAAAACACAGTAACGGACGTTACTTTAAATAAAGCCATTTAATATTATATTTTACAATGATATTTTTACATTAATTAAAGGGGTTAAACATATTCTCTCGCTGCTTGACGCAGCCTTCCCAATCGCTCCTGCCAGAGTTCTCTTTGCGCCCATCTGCGGGTCCTTGTCCTCTCTCGTGGGGGTCAGAGTTCAAAGTTGAATACTCCCCCACATTGTAAACAGGCTCTGTCAAAGACAAGCAATCGTGAAGTGTCGCCGCCTGCTGATTACCACACAAACAAATCCTACATACATAATATACAGTATGTAAGCATATATATAATATGCAAGCAATATCAGAGGGAAAACATTTCTGTTCCTCTATTGCTATACGATTCCGAGTTGTCTAAATTGTAATCCTGTCCCTGTATAGAAAAAGCAAGCCTTTTTAATTCAAATTTATTAAGTTTAAAAGGTATCCATCGAACAAGAGGAGGCGAGTTCGCAACGCAGCAAGTGATACCACACCGAACGCTTCTGTATCTGTGCCTATCTATGAACCGTATAGTATGTATATGTATACTGTGTACCGTAGATTATACATACTGTATATCCGTATGATGGCAAGTAGTTCGACTGGGCCCTAAAAGGAATAGAAGGAAAACGCGAACCTTCAGTGACAGATAAAAGAAAAGTTGTCAATGGTGAAATTGTGACAGTTTACTTTTTCATATAAATAAAATAAGTAAACTTTTAATTTTCGATAATTACACACTATTCGATAATTTATACTATTTCGATTTTTATTAACTCATATGTTATTATTGTGTCAATTGCTGTCATGTTATAAATTCTGAATTTTTTTAATAAAAATTTTTGTTGATAATGATTACAATTCCCTTTGTTCAGTGCTATTCAGAAAAAATATAAACGATAAATTAAACATTGTGTTAATGATAAATACTGTGATTTATTTGATATCCGAGTATTGAAATTGTTGACACGATCACATAATATTTAAAAATATTGCTGATGTGAACTACAATAATTTCCACATATAATAAAAAATTTCTCATGAAATTCCCCCATCCTCCAAAAAATCTTTAATAAAAGCGATGAGATTCTTACGAAAAAGGTCTTCTAAATTAAGAAGCTGACTAATACCATTAATCCAGCTTTTGTTTCACCGATTAATAAATACTATTTGTGTTTTATTACGTGTCGTTCAATAAATTTTTAGTTCGTTATGAACACACTTATTTCCATATTCAATTAATTGAATGTTTATTGTAATAAGGACTCTACCCAAAACAAGGAGTTTTTTAAATTAATTTTAATCCTTTGGAAATTTGATTACTGTAATGACTTCATGGTTCAATTAATTTTTTGAACAAAAATATTATGAAAAATCTTCATTTTACAGTGGAAAAAAATATTCCATATAAATATTAATCGATACTGATTTAAAAATTAGTTCAGGTCATTACGTTTGCTTTGATGTTTATTTTTCAATTTCTGGATTGTTTAATACATGCGAAAGGCCCATACTAAAAGTTCCATTGAATGCATACTGAAAAGGGTGAGCACTCAGTTTATGCTGAAAGGATTTGTTGAGGGACATCATTCATTTCCGCTGTCGGAAGTCAGGAAGCTAACGATAACAATGCAACGACGGTTCTGAATTAACATGCCTGCTTAGGTCAAGTTTCTGTTATTCGAATGAAATCGTTGATATTTACTTCGAAGCATTATGAGATTCCTCCTCCACCTCCTCCAAGATTCTTGTCTTATACATCTTTGTACATAAATAACTAGTTATTTATAACAAATTTATTACTAAGGTATATATAATGTTATTTAATTCAATAAGTATTATTAATGTTTTAATTTTAGTAATGTTAAGTAATGCCATTTATAACAAAAAAATGGGTCAGATGGCCGAGTGTCTGGCGCTCGGTGCTACAGGTTTCGAGTTCGAGTCCCGGTAGTGCCGTGGAGGGTTTGTATTGGTTCGAATCCACTTTAAACCGTAGGTCCCGGCCTTGTATGATCGTAGAGTATTGTGGGATAGGGTAACTCGCGTTCGTCGCATATCTTCAAGCTACACGTGCTCCCTGGGTAATGCTAAATGAATAACGTCGGTGCAACCCTTGCTTATAGCATAAAGATTAACTGTCTCTGTATTGCCAGTTGCATTAGAACAACATAACAAAAGTATTATGTTAGCTTCTTATTTTAGTTGTTTTCTGAATACTTTAACCATGTTATTTGCCATTATAAGAGGCAAGATAGTATATTCAAAGTTATCCAGGTTCAAAGCTATGCTGCATCAATACTGTATCACCAAAACTTGTACGAACACAACTGGGGAGTTTTAACCTCTGTGAGACCAACGAAAGTTGACGTGTCGATATGTATTTATAAATATTTTTTTTGTAATAGGGTAAAATTGTTTGTAATCATTATTAATTCATGTGTTGTGATATATTTATGTTTGCCCGTTATAATGATGCATATGATGGTCACTAGTCCTTACAGGATGCGAATCCGATCTGTTCAAATGGATGACCACTTTCTGGTTTGGTTTATCGCTCTACGGTTACCTTGTGCACACGAGGGCTAAACAGACAGGGAGCCTACTGTTTAAAGTGGATTCTGAACCACTATAAACATCCATGGCACCGCTGGGACTTGAACCCGAAACCCGTGGTACCGGGCGCCAGAGCTCTAGGCACACGCCCATTAGGCCTCCGTTCACTTTCTGGAGAAAATAGGTCTTTTTGCAGCTATTGCGAATGAAAACGATATCTTTGTACTGTGTTTTTTTAATTGGAAGGGTCTTGCGAAACTTCAAAGTGCTAGATGGTTTAGCGCAAGTTTATTAAGGCAGCTAAGACTTATGAAGTTATCTGTGCTCGCCCATTTTTTGATGGAGTTACTCTGCCTAACAGAAACAGAATGCTTTGGAGGTGGATAATATGATAAGCACACATTTTTGGAAAAATGCCGCCTATACTGTTGGCTTACACAAAGAGTTAGCCGTCTTTTTCGATCTGATTAAGTGTCAGCATCACCACTACCAATAGAAAGGCCTATAGGCAGGGCGGATTTTAAGAGGAAAATCCGGCGAATAATGAAAGAAAGGGTGTGTGAATTGTAAAGAGATAAAAAAAAAAAAAAAAAAAAAAAAAAAAAAAAAACGTGCTGGAGGCATCGAGGGAAAAAGAGACGTTCAGAGAGGAGTGTTCCGGAGCTGGTGGTAAGAGAGAGCAGATAGAAAGACGCTTCAAACTCAAGAGGGAAGGCAGAACGAAGCCTTATTGTTGTGCCACGTTCAATTACCGAAGTGTATAAAATTTCACTGCGGTAAGTGACTGTGGACCGCTATTCACAGGAGATGTTTGCCTCCGAAAGATGATCCTCACAGCTAGATAGTAGAAAACCCCCTCACTGCCGCATCGATACACAGAAAGGAGCTGCACTTCAATCGTAATCTAAAAATCGGTTCTGATTTCGGCCTTTTTGGGAGGAAGGGAGGGATAATTTACTTTTCAGATCATTCATCATGGCTTCCACCGTTCAGCATAACCCGTTTCAGTTCATTTGTTTACATCACTATTAAGTGCTACTCTGTTTACTTTTACAATTGTTATGGCATCGACAACTGGTCCCTAATTGTGCGAATTTAAACAACTTTTGATTCTTTAGCCCCCATTACATTTATTATTAGTATTTTTAACTTTTGGAGTACCACTAACTGAATTCTTAAAACTTTATCTTGTATTTTTACTAACATTAATTAAGCAGCCAACTATAATTATAAACATATTTATGAATTAAGATGAGGAGGTTTAAGGGATATTTCCCCCTGTTGGTACTCCGTAATCGGTACGCCAGTTGCCAGTTGCCAGTCAATCGTCATGGTGCCCGGCTCTTTGCGTCCGATGACTATGTGAACACCTGCATATATAAGTGGTATATTTGACGTGAACTTATTTGAAGCGACGCCAATTGGCTGGGGATGGGCTTCGGGGCTAAACGACCATTTGGCGGGGTGCCAAATCTCATTATGCGGTGCTAAGTCACATATTTTTTGTTTTCTTATTATTGCAGTATATTAAATATATATATATATATATATTGAGATATCTGATTAGAAATCACTTGTTAACTAAACTAATGCTAATTGTATGTATCTGTCCGTTTTAAATTGTAACTATTAATAAATATATATTATTTATGTTTAAAATCCTGAAATTTGCATTTGACTTATTTCAATATGTGTTTCCTTCTCAACATGTATAAGTCTCTCAAGACATTGAACCTGTGCATTTAATTTTATAACATTTGTCATTGCTTTGTTTTTTGTGTGTGTGTGTGTGTTTATTGAGTGTTCAGGGGAGTCGGATTTTTGCGTATTCTTTTTTAGGTACGAGTAATTGTTAAAAGGGTTTAAAACTTAAAGTCCTAAACTCCACCACATAAGACACTAAAGAATACAGATTTATCCGGTATACACAAGAAGCTTCCAGTTGGACATTGCTTGTGGAGTTTCGAACCAAGTATTCTTGGGACCCTATAGCAGATATTCGAATTAAACATCCTTAGTTTGGAAATCCAAAGCATATACACCCTTTTACCTGATTCGAAAAATAGGAATGTTTCCTAATTATGACACATTCGATAATATGACTATAAAAACGAGAGGCCTGATGGCGAGTGGCTAGCGCTCTGGTGCTCGGTACAACAGGGTTCGGGTTCGAGTCCCGGCGTGCCATGATGTTTTTAGTGGTTCGGAATCCACATTAAACCATACGTCCCGGTCGAACATGATCGTACCGTGTTGCGGTGGTATTGTTTCTCCGCGTCCATAGCTTATCTTCAAGCTATACGCACCTCTTGGGTAGTGTTAAGTGAGTAACGTCGGTACAGCGCTTGCTTTAAGGCATCCAAGACAACTGCCTAAATGTTTACCAGCTGCATTATTAAAAAAAAATTATAAAACGTAATGTTAAATAGCTTACTTTTATTAAAAATCTTTTATTTTATTAGTCTTCCAATTTTAGAATAATAGTACAATTCCAGAAAAGTTAAAAATTTTTTCTGAATAAAATATTTAAACAAGTTTTATTTATAATAATATAAATTCTTTTATTTGTATGAGAAATGTATAAAAATATATTTATAGCAAATATATAGAGGGTGGAAGTCACAGTTGAAGTTAGAGTTGTACATTGTACATGAAGTTATGAAAAAAAAGTCGGAAATTGAGACTTAGGAGTCGGTATAAAAAAACGTAGGGTCAAATTTTTTTTTGGCCGACTTCCCTACTCCCTGCTTTGAAATCCATCATTTTAAGACTGAATTATGTATTAGCTATTTAGTTACCTAATTTGCGCTTTAATGACGAGAAATAAATCTGTCGCGGATCTGTTTAACCACCAAACTGAAATGTTTCCAAGGGGAGAGTTGGCCTAAGGTAAACTTTAACAACGAAAAAAATAAGCGATTGTAGTTAAGCTATAGTTCAACAAAGTTTTGTTGAGTTTGCCAACCGAAACCTCAACATTGAAAATTGCCGATCGCTACTGATCATGATGATGATGATAGGAAGAAAAAACATATCTTAGCAATCTTTCTAAAGTTATGCGGGGAAAAAATTTCTGGAATAATGAGCAATCACCCCTACTAATAATTGGAATTTTCGGTACTAGCATCATTAAATTGCGCGATTAAACGGAAACTCCAGGAGTTTATTAGCGGACTAGGATTAGTCCTAGTACAGAGGTTCTTCAGCCTTTTTTCAGAATAAAAAAGGTTAAGTTAACTGAGTTAAAATAAAACCAATGTACCTCAATTATATTAAAAACAAATAAATATATTATTAGACTACATGTGGAATTTATAGGCACATTAAATAATAAAAAATACATTATATAGCGCGCAGGTTGGGTAACCAGATTGTAAATGGGTGTGATTGGGTTGAGATACTTGAGGCACAGGTTGGAGAACTCACAGTTTTATTAACACCCCCACACATACAATTAGAGACATACAATATTTAATACATTTAAAAACGTATAATTATAGATTCCACTGGAAGCCGAAAACCAGATACTCAGCCGAAGGAAGCCGAAATATACTTCCTTCCGGGTAAGATTCTGTAGGCCAACTAATACGCAGGATGCGCTAAATATATTTTTCTCGGGATAAGAGACTATAAATTAAACGTTTCTCAGCGGTAGCGCAGGTTGTGCTGTATTTTTTTCTCGGGGAGAGTCTCGATGCCGACTGACCATTTCTGCTGAACGCCAAAGGGAAGCGCTCTTGCCAGTGTGTAGAAGGAATTACGGTTATGATTATAAAAAAGATAATTCAAATTTTGTTTTTAAAAATTGCCAATGCGAATACTGAAGTTGTTTACCTTGAATGAAATTGTTATGGATAGAAATGATCCATTATTTCTATTAATAATCAAATTTATACTAGAATGTTGATATTAGAATTTATAGTATACATTCACTTGAGGACTTAGTTTTAATTGGAGATGAATTAAAATAATTATAATAATTTTTTTCCCACTGAGCCCTTTGAGGTCCATACACCTTTGGTTAAGAATAACTCATTTTGGCCACGTTTACTATTACAGTAATTTATTCCTCGCATTGAGCGATGAAAGTAAGAACTAATTCCTCCCCAACTCACGATTCGCTTAATTAAATGGCGAAGGCTTTTCAGACCAGGGATACCGACCTTTAAAATAATTACATTATTATGAGCATCCCTTTCAGAGCGCGACGAAATGCCCCGTTGTAGAACTCGAGCACTTAACTGCCAAAAGTGGAAATTGCAGCCGTAATTGTTATTAAATTGCCTTTCAGTCCTAAACTAATTAGTGAAACTGCATAAAACATGTTCAAAGGTTATGAAACTAATGAAAATTCATCTTTAGTTGGGGAAGCTTCAAATCGTGTTGTACTGAATTATTTGATATATAAGGGACAAGTTTTGCAAGTGCAATATCTGCGAAATTTATATATATATATATATAAATAATTTTATAATTATAAATAAATTTCAAGATCAAATATGAAAATAATGTTGCTATTGAGATTGTTTTATGTTTATTTGTTGTTTCTTATCCCACTTGATAGACAGCAATATCTAGATCAAGTCCAGAACACGTGTTGCCTTATGGAAGGAGGAAAAAGGATGGGAGGCAGCTTCTGTTGGGATGAAGCACCAGTAGGTAGAAGTCAGACTTGTATACGTGACATTGCCTTTTTTGGGGGTAGGGTTGTCCTCCCTACGTCCAACTGTCATATTAAAGATTCGGACCTACTGTAACTTAAATGGATTCGAACGACACAAACATCCGTGGTCCGCTGGAACTCAAATCGAAACCACCGGGAACACCGAGTGCCGGAGGTGCTGGTCACTTGGTCATCAAACACCTTTTACGATTATTTGATGTCGTTATTGAAGTTGTTTATGTTTATTTGATGTTGTTGAGGAAATTATTTTCTTATGCAAATACGGTATGCTTAAAATTAAATACTATTCTTAATTTGTTTTTCTGTTCGTTTTAATAATTACATAAATAAAATGCATTTAAAATATAAAAGCTATGTTATTACAAGGCTGTTTCTTATGATAATGTGATTGGATACTACAGATGAGAGCTTGACTGTACGCTGAACACCATGACCGATCGAAAAATTTGTATATAGAGATTTATATGGTTGTTAATATGGGATGGATTTAAGATAATGTGAAATATTAAGATGGGAAATAAGAATTTAAGATAATGTGATGTCATATAATGTGAAATATTAAGATGTGACATATGGATTTAAGATAATGAAAGAAATTGTGCCCGATAGATCTGGAGTGAATGTCGAGTTACATGAGAGAAAAGAGACTCTGTTGCTCATGATTAAAGCATGGATCACGGACAGGGGCAGCAATATCATATCAGACAAGACACGATGGAACGAGAAAATCAGAGATCAGTTCGATCATTAACATGCAGAATTTAGGCCTGAACAGTTGAGTAGCTAGCGCTCTGGCTCTGGCGCTGGGTACCACAGGTTTCGGGTTCGAGTCCCGGCGGTGCCATGGGGTTTGTAGTGGTTCGGAATCACTTTTAAGCTGCAGATCCCGGTCTCATATGACTGTAGAGCATCACGGAGCAAAGTCAGACTTCTGCCTACGGGTGCTCCTTCACAAAGAAGCTGCTTCCTTTCCCTTCAACCATGAGTCCATAGGGGTTCGTAGGCTTGGTCTAGATTAGATATCTACCAAGTGGGATAAGTTACAACACAACAACAACATGCAGAATTTATGTGCTGATCATATGCGCAGGGCGTTATCTCTAAAAACTTTATTTAGTGTCAACTCGAGAAACATCAAGAAAACTACTCACTCCATTGAATTTCATCATACAGCGTCAAAATTCAATATTTTGTGGAGTACATGATATGGATAAGTACATGATATTTGCACATTAAAATTTGACTTTTTTTCATTTCCGCGTCCATTTCAGTATATTTTCTTTCATAAAAACATTGCTTTTTCAATTTGCTTTAAATAAATGATTACGTGCTAATCAGAATTTTAAGATAAAAATAAATACCACATTACAGAGTTAAATGTCGATGTGGGGTGGAATAGCTACTACCCTCACAAGATGAAGGAGGAAGCACCACAAAAATAACATGAACGTTTCTGCTGATGGCGTTAAATCATTACCAGGGTCAGGTAACTGCCCTGATGGGTGCTGAGCTACCCTCATCATGTCCTTGATTGCTCAGTTGAGCAGCCGCCTTGTATTGTCTGGACCATCCATCGGAAGAGGATTTATACTGCAAGATGGCCAGAGCTCCGTCTTGTACCAGGGGTTACAACAACAACGAATTAAAATTGCCATATCCCTTTTTCCTTGCTTTTATAAGTCACTTCAGTGTTTTCAAAATTCTTAAAATCCTTTCAGAACTTCAACATTTTTATTTTCTTATAAAATCAATACTTCTTCCGTTTTTAAAAAAATTTTTTTTTCTTCTAATGCAGCTGGCAAACACGTAGACATGAACGTCTGGGATGCCTTACAAGTGCGCTGCAACTGACGTTACTCACTTTGCATAACACAGGGCGCGTGTATCTTGAAGATAAAACCACGGACGCGGGAGTAACAATGCCCCCGCAACGCTCTACGATCCGATTAGACCGGGACCTACGGTTTAAAGTGGATTCCGAACCACTACACACATCCATGGCACCGCCGGGACTGAACCCGAAACCTGTGGTACTGAGCGCCAGAGCACTAGCCACTGGCCATTCAGGCCCCTTTTAAAAAATGCTCTTAGAAAAAAAAATAAAAATTCACGAGAGTGTCGGTATAGAGTTGCTTTTCAATCGTGTAGAGTTGGCCAGTAATTTGGCGACCGAAAAAAAAAAATCTCCAAATTGTATTGTGAGAATGAGGGAGAAAAATGAGATTTAGCCTTCATTTATACGTAAGTAGTGATCGCATTTAAAAATTAATTATCATTGTGAAATTTTGGAATAAGTTATTTTGTTCGTTTTGTTATATAGCATTTTCATAATAAAAGTTTATCTACTTCATTAAAAGCACTATAATGGCATAGCTGAAATGGAAACGGATGATGATACTGAGATGCCTACAGATCCTTCTGTGGAGCAATAGTGAAAACGTCACTTATCATATGGCACTTACATTCGAGAAAGAAGTTTGTGTCTTCATAAACGCTATGGAAATATCAATTAAATGCAAAAGATAACCATAAAAATTCAATAAGGAATCCTCGGTGCACGAGTTATGAAATAAGCCCACATGTTATCCAGATTATGAAAGGGTTTCCACTGATTTCTGCGAAAGTTGAGCGGGGTTGCTAAATTGGTACTTGCTCGATTGTTAACTGCCCTGGGGAATACTAATTCTAACAGTAAAATCCTAAAATTAGCTATTTGTAAGATAACATTTATGTGACTTATCTAGTCATGTAAAAGCCATGCTGCAAAAAGTTGAATTAAATTGTTCTTGTAAAGGGGATAATTTGAAAGTAAATACGTCTAACAAATTTACAAACTGAAAGCTAATGAGTTAAGCGATGTAGATGCGGCTGCTCCTCGTCCACGGAACCCAAAATTGCTTTTTATCATGATTAGGAATGCGAAAACCTAAAATCTAAACACGCGCTAATAGACAAAGCAATTCAACAGGCAAATTGAGTTGTAAAGGCCAGTTCCCCACCGAGGCGTGAGGCGGCGACACGTCACGCGGCAGGAAGAAAACTTTTTCGACCCGTTCACACAAAGCGTCAGAAATCGCTTTACGCCTAGTGAAGTTAAGTTACTTCTACTAGATGGCAGATCTACTATTGACTCAATCCAAGTCACATGACGCGGGAGCATTTGAGAGTTGAAAGTTGGTCAACTCGAAGCGGTGATTTCAAACCGGTTTCCAGGCGAATGCTGTGAGGCTAGTAATTGGCCAACGCTTCAACTTTTCTCTCGGTGGGAATGAGGGTTTAATTCTACTGGCTGAACAAACACAGGTAACTTACTACTTTTCTTCAATCAACAAAATTTAGAATTCTTTGTGATACCACTAAAATCTAAAGGCACATCAAAGACATCTAAGCCCTTTTAAAAAACTCTGGTCAACGCCTTTCGAGAAGAAATTACTACTTAACTCACTTAATTAGAATATCATACTGAAAAGTCAGTCAATGGAGCAAAACCAATAAGAAGAACTTAATTGACTATTCGGCAAATTATTTTGCTCCCATAATGAAAAAAATTTTTTTTTTTTTTTTATCTAGATAACTTCTTTAACTGCCTGGATTGAAAAAAATTCAACCGTTGACTAGAAGCTACTTAGTGTTTATGCTGTAATTTTTTTTATCCATCATTCTTGCCTCAGCTACAGTTACAATAAATGCTGCTTCAAGAAATAATTATTTCTTAAAAAAACATGAAATATACAATTTTAAACTGTATGAAAACTACAAAAAAATTTGTTCGTTACGTAATATTGATTATAATCATTATTATACAGTAGCATAATCAATATTATTATCAATACTGATTATAATCAATATTATACAGTAGTATAATCAATATTATTATCAATATTGATTATAAAACAATATGTAAAGTACAAAATTTTTGAAAATTAAAAACTCTGCCTTTGTAACTAAATCACAAAGCATTTTTAGAAAAAATAAGACTATTTAAATTTTAAAATAATTATTTATAAATAACTTCTATCTTTAACATCTATTATTAACAGTAGATAAGTCATTTTATTTAGAAGTTGTAATTTTTACATTCCAAATTCAAAAGCACTAAAAAAATAAGGCAATAACCAAGCCTAAATACTGAGGACATAGCATAATTTTTTTTTTAATTTTTAAATTACAACTCCCTGTAGTACTTTTTTTTTAAAAATATTTGTTGCTTTTGATTATAAACATTCAAACACGATGTTCCGTAAACTATAGAGTCATTTAAAAAGATAATATATATCTTTAAATCAAAACAATAATAATAACTAATCGAAAGAATTTCATTTCCTTAATAGTATATCTTTTTTTATCGATTGAATCTTTTCATTAAATTCTAATCAAATTATATTTTGTGTATATTTCAAAACAGTTAGTAAATATTCAATTTATTTTACAATTATTGAACGTACAAAAATTATTTTTATCAATTGAGATTATTTTTAACTAACAAATTATGAATGTTTGAAGGGTTTTTTCGGATCTTTTTGTATATAAGAATAGTATACCTACAATATACCTTACCCAAAGAACCTTCAGAATAGAATATTTTTTACCTAACTGTTATTAAATTTAATCGAAATTTTTGTGTATATTCCAAAATAATTAGAAATAAATATTCAAAAAATATACAAAATTTTTATCAAGTGGTTTAGATTATAAGATAACTAAAAACAAAATTAATAATGTTCGAAGAATTTTTTTTTTCAGAAATGGTTTGAAATAAAACTATTAAGACATAATTTATAGAATATCTTCGTTTTCACCTCGGATCTTTTTGAAAATACTTATTGTGTATATATAGAATAGAATAATAAATACAATAATAGTAATTTAAATCAAACAAGAATTTCAAATAATTTCAGTTCTTTAATAGAATAATTTTTTTACCGATTGAATCTTTTTATTTAATTCCTAATCAAATTATGTTTTGTGTATATTCCAAAACAATTGGTAACTAAACATTCCATTTATTTGCCAATTTTGAACACACAAAATGGTTTTATTAACTGTTTAGATATTTTTTAACTAAAACAAAATTAACAATGCTTGAAAAGAATTTTTTAATGGTTGAATGCTTTAAATAAAACTATTAAAACTTAATTTATAGAATATCTGAGGTGTGCGACAGGTAGTTAAAACCTGAAATTCTTAGCAAAATAATCAAAAATACTTATCATCTATGATTACATGAATAGAATAATAATTTATAAAGACAAATTTAGCACTTGTAATTGATACTAGTAAAGAACTTTTCGTAATACCTATAACAACAATTTAAATTCTACAGAATTTTTCATTTCTCAGATAAGGTTCTTTACACGTGCTGAAATTCAGTAAAGGGAATTTAATGTAAATTTCAGCTCAGTATACTTTTTAACTGAATTTCATATTCGTTTACAAACTGTAGCCTCGTAGAAAGACAATATAAACCTTTTAATCAAAACAGGAAGTTGGTAATGAATCTAAAGAATACCAATTCTTAAAATAATAATATAAGAGTGTTTTAGTTGTTCTTTTTTGATTTTTATCGTTAGTGCGTTTATGAAACGAATAAAATTTATTCTTTAAAAAAAAAAAAAAGAATGCACTAAAACTCGAATATGTTTTTAAAAATTAGAATTCGAATATTCAGCATTATCCAAAACGGCACGTTTTAAAGTTTAATAATCCAATAAATTTTAGTTTTGCTTTTTCATCTATGTAAGCATTTTATTTCGTGTTATGTTTTTTAAAACTAATGTAAAATCCCATTTAATTCAATTTTTGCTGGCAAAAATCTGAAGTTTCATGAACATGGAATTATGACACTGCTTGAAAGATGGCAAAGGTCATTGACAAAAACGAAAATACCTAACTGAATAAAGTTATATTTTTAAAGCAAAAATTTTGGATTTTTCTTCTTGTTTAAAAGCAGCAATCACTTAGTTGCTAACCCAGTATAACACCATAAGAACAATTTAAAAATTCGACAGGAATTTACACATTTCTCAGATAAGGTTTTTTACATGTGCTGAAATTCAATAAATGGAATTTAATATAAATTTTCAGTTGAGTATATGTTTTTTAATGCACTTAACTGAATTTCATATTCAGTTTATTAGCTATAACCTCCCAAAAAGGCAATATAAACCTTTTAATCAAAACAAGAAGTTGGTAATTAATCTAATGAATACCAATTGTCAAAATTAATGAAGTAAAAATGTTTTAATGTTGAAGTTTTGATTTTTTATTGTTGGTACGTTTATGAAACGAATAAAATCATCTTTTAGAATTTATCAAAACTTGAATATGCCTTAAAATTAGAATTTGAATATTCAGCTTAATCCAAAAATGGCATGTTTTAAGAGTTTAATAATCAATAAAGTTTAATATCCTTTTACTCAATGAAGGACAATATAAACCTTTTAATCAAAACAGGAAGTTGGTAATGAATCTAAAGAATACCAATTCTAAAATTAATAAAATAAAAGTGTTTTAACTCATATTTTCAAGAAACAAATAAAAGTTATCCTTAAAAAAGAATTTATCAAAACTCGAATATGACTTAAAAAATTAGAATTAGAATGTTCAGCAATATCAAAAATGGCAGATTTTAAAATTTAATAATCCAATAAATTTTTAATATTCGTTTTTTTATGTATGGAAGCATTTTTATATTTTTTATTTATTTTATGTTTTTTTAATAATTTCACATTTTTGTGAAATTATATCAGAGTTCCTTCACCTCGAAATCATTCCATTCAGCAATACGTAATG
>BPLR01010415.1:0-68324 GCA_021605095.1 Caerostris extrusa | reverse complement strand
GTCAGATGTGTTCCACTTACCGCAACTCACTGTCGCCTGCGATTAACCTGGAGTAGAGAGCATGCATTGTGGACACCGCAACAGTGGTCTGGTGTGATGTTTTCCCGACGAGTCCAGGTTTAGTTTGCAGTCTGATTCTCGCCGGACTTTCATATGGAGAGCGCCAGGTACCCGTTACCACCAAGAGAACACCATTGAACGACACCGTTACGGTGGTGCAGGATGGCTCGTTTGGGGAGGAATTATTCTTGGTTCCAGAACTGACCTGCATGTTCAGAGTGTAACGATGACAGGCCCCATCTATCGGGATGTCATTCTGGAACAACATGTACGTTTGTTTCGGGGCGCCATGGGTGCTGAATTTCTGTTTATGGATGACAACGCCCGTCCTCACCGTGCAAACATTGTAGACGAATGCCTTCAATTGGAGGATATCACCCGTATGGATTGGCCAGCATACTCACCGGACTTGAATCCAATAGAGCATGTGTGGGGAATATGCTTGGCCGACGAATTGCAGCCCGTCAACCCCCTCCCACCTGTCAACCGGAACTTCGGAGGGCATTGCTTGATGAGTGGTGTAATATTCTCCCAAGATCAGATTGATAATTTGATACTCAGCATGCCTAGGCGTTGTAAGGCCTGTATTGCATCGTCCGGGAGACATACTCCATATTAACCATCATACTAACCATGTTATACTGTTTTTTGTAAATAGGTTCTTTTTTGAAATTTGCTCCAGGGAGTAAAAATCGCAATTTTTATTAATTATGTCAAACATATAGCATCTTTTTTTGCTCTTTACCTTTTGTTTAATAAATAGACTTTACAAATAAGTCAAATTTGTTTTGCTTCTGTCTCTTTCTTTGCCTGAACTTCATTATCCTTAATTTATGGACATGAGTGTATAAGCTAACAAATTTATAAATAATTTCTCATCTAAAAATATTTATTTATTTTATATTATTAAAAATATATTGAATAGTTTAAAATTACTGTTCCAGTAAAAACAAAAATAATTTCATGCTAAATAATTATCATGATAGATAATTTAATCATTAAATTTATACATTAAGATATCTTCGCGTAAATATAATTGACTACTAGAAGAAAAAAAGCACTTTATTGCTGAGGAAAGTTAATTTCTAATAAAAATATTTGATTTGCACTCTATGTCGAGATAAAACTATCTCAGAGATGGCGTAGGTAAATACATAACTGGATGGATTTCTATGAAAAACGCTTTCTTGATATTAATTTAATAGAACATGATAAAAATTCTGTTAAATTCAGGACAAAATATAAATTACGATTTATTGATTACTTTTTTGTATTAATAAAAATAACTCTTTACATTCTGTTTAAACGTTGTATTTGACAATTAATTTAATATTTAGGTAAGGGTTACGGATTATATTATATCCAATTAAATTTAATCCAATCATTTAAATTTTTCGGGTAAGATTTTTCAATAATTATTTTAATCCACACACAAATTTACCATTTCCATTTGAATACCTGAAAAGTCAGATAAATTTAATAAAATTCAAATAAATATAAACAATTAATACATTTCAAATAATATAATATCAAATAAATATATAAAAAATGTTTTATAAAAGGTAATATTTTGAAAGAACATTTTGCAGATTTAAAATTAATTAGAATAACTCAGTGACAAGGTGTAAGTACATTTCAGTAAGTTTTAATAAGTTTCTTAGAGAATTATAATATATATATATATTAAAAATTACATTATTTAATTAAAAATGTAATAAGATCAATTATATATATATTGCTCCTTATTACATTTTCATCAAATAATGCATTTCTAAATTTAACTCTTCATTAATATAATTTTTAAACTAATCTATCAAGTTATATGGAACTACAGCATTTGCTCCAGCAGATCGATTTATTTTGTTAATTTAACTTTGAGATTTAAAGATTTATTTTATTCTTAATTATTATAATTTAACAAGAAAGAAATCATAAAAAAGAATAAAATACAAATAATATTAAAACATAAAATTTGTAAAATTTATAATTGATATGTAAATCTATGCAAATTAAATCAGGTCATTAGTCTTTTTCAATCACTAACATGTTTATGTTAATATTTGATATCAATTTCAATATTAAATACTTTGATATCACTTTAAATCAATTATAATACTATACTTTGAATCAATACTACATCTGTTTCATAAAAATATTTTTTTTTCTTTCTAATGCAGCTGGCAAACACTTAGACAGCTTGGTCTTGGATGCCTTAAGGCAAGCGCTGCACAGACGTTACTCACTTTGCATTACCCAGGGTCGCGTGTAACTTGAAGATACGGACACGGGTAACAATGCCCCCAACGCTCTACGATCCTATTAGGGACCGGGACCTACGGCAAAGTGGATTCGAACCACTACAACATCCATGGCACCGCCGGGACTCGAACCAGAAACCTGTGGTACCGAGGGCCAGAGCGCTAGCCACTCGGCCATTCAGTCCTCTTCATAAATATATAAATCATAAAAATAATTCTTTTAAAAAATATATGCAATGATTTAAAATCTTAAAATGGAACTCTTAAAATAATTTTATTTTTCTGAAATTGGCATAATTTTACTACCATTTAGATTTCAATTAATACTTCGATTAAAAGTGTAACAAAAAATAAAATGTCATTTACAGGATTAAAAAACTGTAAATGCTTTTATTCGAGTTTACCATGACAATGGAAAATAATTACTTTTTCAATCGGGCTTGTTCCAAAAATAGAAATCCATTAAATGGGCCATAAAGAAATCTATTAAATGATATTCACCATCTGTTTTAAGTTCTTTACTCTTTTGTCAAAAGGAGTTTTTTTATTAAGACGTAACAAGTACAATTAAAAAATATTTTTTGCTTAAAAAAAAATTTTATAAGCAATGTGAGCAAAAATTAGTTTTGGACATTTAAAAGAACATTAAAACAGTTTATTTTTTATGACAATGCAACTGTCAAATAATATTTACTTATTATTTATATAATAATATTTTGGAACTATTACAATTATTTACAATTTTTACAGATTTAAAATTAATTAGAATAATTCGATGCCAACGTACATTTCAGTTAGTTTTTAGTAAAGTTTTACAGTGATTAAATGTATATTTATAGTTTTTGTTGTATAGCTGTTTATTATTGTTTTAATAAAATAATACTTTTTTAAATTTAACTCTCCATTAATCTAAATTTTTAATTAATCCATAAAGATGTATAGTACTAAAGCACTGTTGGCTAGTCAGTTATTTTGTTACTTTTTTTTTAAATCTTATTTGTTATGATTTAGTAAGAAAAAAAAAACTATAAAGAGTTAGAATAAAATGTAAATATTAAAACATAAAATTAGTAAAAATTCATCATTGTTATTTCAATCAATGTAATTTATAATACCAATTAAATCCCTTCATTGTTGCTATTCAAATATTAACATGTTAATGTTAGATATTAACATTTTAAAAAAACCTTTTAACATTTTTTTTTTTGTTAAATATTAACTTTTTTTCATTTATTTATTCCTTTAATTTATATTAAAAGTCTTTGAATCAATACTACAACTGTTTCGTAAGAAAATAGAATCATAAAAATAATTATTTCACAAAAAAATTATGCAACAATTTAAAATCTAAAAAATAGGACAATTAAAATAATTTTATTTTTCTGAAATTGACATAATTTTACTGCCATTTAGATTTCAATTAATATTTCGATTAAAGGTAACAAAAAATGTGGCATTTACAGGATTGAAAAACTGTAAATGCATTTATTCAAGTTTACCATGACAATGGAAAATAATTACTTTTTCAATCAGCTTGTTTCAAAAATAGATATCCATTAAACGGGCCATAAAGGAAATCTATTAAATGATATTCCCATCTGTTTTAAATTCTTTACTCTTTTGTCAAAAGGAGATTTTTTTCTTGAGACGTAACAAGTACAATGAAAAGTAATTTTTTATTTTAAATAAGGTGAGCAAATAATTAATTTTGGACATTTAAAAGAACATTAAAACAGTTGCATTTTTTACGACAATACAACTATCTAACAAGATACAAATGCTATTTTCTAATTCTTATTTATGAAAGGGAATCACTAATTCAATTTACTACTGTATATTACATGCATCCTATTATTAAAATTTATTTTTATAATTTTTTGGACATAAATAATCATGCAAGTAATAATAAATAGCATACTTTATTCATTTATTTTTCTTATTGTTATGGTCTCTCATTTTATTATTGTTATGGTCTTAGAATAAGAACACATAACACTAGTGAACTGTAAAAACACGTTTCTATTATTCGAAAACCAAACGCACACTGCTGGTGTTACATTTCTTTCTCCCTCCAGGCAGCTCACGCCCACGCAGACAGGATGTTTACATTATCGGGTGCTGACTTCCACTTAGATATTTTTCTTTTTTTTTAATATGTACGTAGCGCTATTTATCCATGAGGCAACAATTATTATTATTAGCGATTTTTTATTAATGTTTAAAATCACCTTTATTTATTTATTTATTTCCATCTTGTATCATGAACATTTTTTTTAAATGTCATGATACAAGATGAAACTATGGTACTTCTTACAATATATGTTTATAACAATGCAGCTTTCTAACATGATTCAAATGATATTTACTGTTTCTTATTCATGAAATGGAATCATTAATGAAATTTGCCATTATATATTACACGCAGCTTATTATCATATTATAATTTAATAATTTTTTATAACACGAATAATCATACATGTAATAACAAATAACATATTTGATTCATTTCTTTTTTTCATTTTTTTTAATGTTTAAAAAAGCTTTTATTTATTTTATTTATTTATTTTCATCTTGTATCATGACCATTTTTTTAGAAGTTAAATATTTTTTTGGTTTCTATTTTTGTTGCGTCTTACAATTCATTTGTATGATAATGCAGCTTTCTAACGTGATTTAAATGATATTTTTTCATTCTTATTTATGAAATCGAGGGCCTGACGGCCGAGTGGATAGCGCTCTGACGCTCGGTACCACAGGGTTCGAGTCCCGGCGGTGCCGTGGGTTTTTGTAGTGGTTCGAAATCCACTTTAAACCGTATATCCCGCTCTCATAGGATCGTAGAGCGTTGCTGGGGTAGTGTCACTCGCGTATGTAGCAAATCTTCAAAATACGCGTGCCAACTGGGTAGTGCTGAATGAGTAACAGCGGTGCAAGTCTTGCTTATGGCATAAATAATAACAGTCTCTGTATAGCCAGCTGCATTAGAACAATAACATTTACGAAATGGAAACATTAATGCTATTTACCATTATATATTTAATGCAGTCTATTTTTCTGTAATGATTTTTTATAACATAAATAGCCACACATGTAATAATGAATATCATATTTCATTCATTTCTTTTCATTCAATTTATTAAAGTTTAAAATCGCATTGTATTTTTTGTTAAGGCTTACACTGTATTTTTATGACAATTCAACTTTCTAGCATGATTCAAATGACATTTACTAATTCTTATTTATGAAATGGAATCACTAATATAAGTTATTATTAGATACTACATGCTCCCTATCACCTATCATCGTCTTTTACTTTAATAATTTTTTATAACAATAATCATATATTTAATAATAACATAAATAGCGTATTTAATTCATTTCTTTTCATTCATTTTATTGACTTTTAAAATCGCTTTTTTTCATTAATTTTTTCATCTTGTATCATGATCCTTTTTTTTTTTTTTAACGTTAAAAATTTTTTTGTTTGGATTTTTGTTACTTCTTACAATGTATTCCATGTGTTCAATAAAAATTTAGGCAAAATATTATTTTTAAAACTTTTTAAATCATTTGTAGCCATTTTTGGCTGTTACTTATAGTACTATAAATGAGAAAAATAAATAATCCTAATCAATTAATTTTCTTGCACAAACTTGCGTGGACTTTCTCAAAATAAAGGAAACATTGTGGAATAAAAATAATAAATTTGTTAATGCAGTAATATTTGATTAAATATATTAAAATTAGTAAAGGGGCAAAAAAATACTAATTTTGAAGAAATTTGACAAATGTTTTAACGATTGAAAATATTATCTTTTTCTGGGACAGATATTTTATGTATCATTTAAAAACAAACATACAAATCTAATGTTTTAAATATGAAGATTTTTAAAAAGCATTTGTTTTTCTTATTTCCACATTTCATCTTACTTTCAGCTGATCAATTTATTAGGTTTAAGATGTAATCCCATGGGGAAACTATTTGTTTTTTGTAATAATTGCATATTTTTGATGCATTTTCGTACAACGTCCGAGTAATAATAAAATCAATGTGACATTTTTAACTTAACTACAGACAGTTTGACAGTTGATGTACTACAGTCTAAAATTAAAAAATCAGATAAAAATTATTTTAATTTATTATAAAGATATCATTTCATAATAACACTGAGTAAAATAGTTATTTTGGATAGACTGCAGTAAAGTAAAACAAGTAATATAAAAAAATTTAAGTCAATTTCTACTTTTTTTCACTCTATTGCAGAAAGTCCTTTATAAATAATTTTCATTCATTTTTTAAAATTTATCTGGCGCCATCTATTGGTAGATATATGAAACTTAAATCTAAAAAAAAAAAAAACTAAAAGTAATTAATTAAATGAATTAATATTTGAAAAAACTGTATCAACCTCAAGTGTCATCCATTACAAGTTCAAAAATGTATTTGAACTTGAGTGGATGAATAAAAATTATTTTATGAAAGATTGAAAATTTGAACAAGATATATAGGGGGAGTTTGTGAACTAATAGAAGGAATTGAAAAAAATCCTCTCTATGTCAGTGTAAGTTTAGTATAATGTTGTCTAACAGTAAACAACCCGCATTGTCTGCCAGCCAGCCAAATAGAAATGTTCTTCTAAAGTTCCATGCATATAAAAAGAAACAAAATAAAAAAACATCGATAAAAAATGAAAGTTCTACAAACATTCATTATTAACTATCCAAGAGTATTTTAAAATTCTAAATATGTAATTCATTCTGAATTTACAATCCTGTTGCATTTCTTTGTGGGTATTTCTTTGGGATAACTACATGTCTTAAAACTTTTGTAGTCCTCCATTTCCTGAACTACTTACCGTATTTTGTCGACATTTCGTTTTTATAGCTCAAACATCAATTCAATCTGTTCTCTTTACATGAGATGTTCTTCAATCCCATCATTCAAAAAACGATCTTGCAAAACTTTAGGAAAGAAACGATTTTATTCTATGATTGTCCCTTGAGAACTGATCGAAAAAAGAATAGATTGAACAATCTGGATGTCCTTCATTTTTGAGAATCATTGCAGAGAATTTTCTTTTATGTTGATCAAATGGAAATGTAAACAATTCAATGATTTATCAGTATGTTCATAAAGTAGCATTTCCGTTCTGTCAAATATACAACTTTTCAAATTGCAAAAACGAAATACTTAAACTGGAAAATAAAAAATAACGATATTGTTAAAACCATTTGTACAGATATCAATAAATCTGATATAGAATGACATTAGTTTCGACTATTTTCTGTAAACGATATTTATTTATTATTTATGTTTGCAAATGACATTTGTTTATTAATAATAATACTAACAAAGGACATTTGTTTATTAATAATACTTACAAAGGACATTTATTTATCATTAATACTTAATTAAATTTGTATTATTATTATTGTTTACAAACAAAAGTTGTTTAGTAATAATAATTGCTAACGACATTTTTTTATTATTAATGCCTGTAAATTATATTTATCAAATTTAAGTTAAAATTTGAAAAATATTGAAAATGGCCAAGGATGACATTTATAGAAAAAAAAAGTTGGTTGATAAATTACAAATATAAGGAATTATTTTATTCATTAAAAAGTATGCATCCATATTGTCTACACACTTTTGCCATAGAAGCTGCAGTGTGTTCAGACAAATGGTATAATACCCTGGCACACGAGAGTTAATGAATTCCTGGAAGGCCAGTTTTACAGCATTGTCCGAATTAAATTGTTTTCCTATTAAAAATTTGTCCACATTGCGGAAGAATTGGTAGTCGGGGGAGTGTTCTAGGGAGGGTGAGTATGGAGGATGATGTAGAAGTTACAACTAAAATTCTAAGTTTTGCCGCGGTCATTTGCGCAAAGTGAGGTTTAGCGTTGTTATGCAATAAGATAGGGGTGGATCTGTTGATCAATCTAGGCTGTTTTTCTTTACTTTTACATCATTTCGTCCAATTGGTTGCAGTATATTTCTGCTGTGATCGATTAGCCCAGTTTCATGTAATCATTATGAATTCACGCTAAATCACCATCAGCTTCTTTTGGTGAATAACACGCTTTGGAGTGTGTTTTTGGTGATTCATCCTTCACTGTGTTGAACATTTGCGAGAGTGTCATATTGGATCCATTTCTCCTCACAAGTGGCAATTTGATTCAAAAATGGATCAGATTTGTGACTCGAAAGCACCATCAAGCAAGTTTCTGTTTTTTATTCAGTTCTTGTGGAACTCTCTTATCCAACTTTTTCACTTTGCCGATTTCGGCTAAATGAGTTAATATTGTTTGTTTACTAACACAAACTTTAATGGTAATTCATGGACACTCTGAGATCCTTTAGTTCATTATTGATCTTTGATTCGGGGTACCTATCGTCTCATTGTGAGGTCAAAGGTTACCAATACGAAATTTGGCGAACTAATTTGATACTATCTGCTAGTAACATTACAGCCGAATGCCTTATTAAGTTTCATGCGGCCTGCGATACCGTAGTTATACGTAATAATTCATAGTTGAGAATACTGTGAATCTCCTTTTTTTTTTCCATTTTCAAAAATTAATTCTGAAAAAAAAAGTTTATAACACTTTTAGAGCTTACAATTATTTTTAAACAGGCAAGGTGTATAAATTTCCACCAAAAAAATGTAAAATATTAAGCAACTGCAAAAATAATAAGTTGTTAATAGTTGAAAATATTAAATACAAATTTCGTCTTTGCCAACCTAATAAAATCAAATTCTTTAAAATTATTCGCTATGAAATGAAATGAAATTTTATTTATAATTAAGTTAATTTTATTTTTTTGCTGGTTGTCTCGATTTTTTTTCTTGTAACTTGTAGCTTTTTTAGCTTGCTTAATATTTGGGATTAATATTTTCAATTATTTTTCAAAATTTAAGTATCATTGTGATGAACAAAAATTTAGTAATAATTTAATATTAATGAAATTGTTAAATTCGGCATCAATAATATAAAAAACCAATTTTTTAAATTCCTTTTTGTACTGGAAATAATGAAATTTAGCACAATTGCGCTTACAAAAAGTTTTTTAAAAGTATACAACGAATGTTATTAGAAGGATTTGTCCAACATCTTGTTGTTTAATATATTTAAGGATTTGTCCAGAAATACAATCTTGTATTAAGCATTGTCAAACTCATATAAAAATTAATATGACGTAAAATTCTTCCAAAAAACATTGCTTTAAAATAGATGCCTGATACATTATTAAATTCATAAAATAT
The DNA here is from genome assembly GCA_021605095.1 of Caerostris extrusa. Taxonomy (NCBI): domain Eukaryota; kingdom Metazoa; phylum Arthropoda; class Arachnida; order Araneae; family Araneidae; genus Caerostris; species Caerostris extrusa. The sequence goes on along the minus strand of BPLR01010415.1, from coordinate 58,735 downwards.
TGTTTAAATTTGTGCTTATCTTTCAATAGAAGTCTTTATTGGAACAAGTTTTCAATACGTATTCAAACAACCGATTCAACTGGCATTGTAATTTTTACAATTTTTTTTTTGCATAAAAATTAAAACTTATTCAAAGTTTTCCTTTAAGGGTTTTTCAATAAATTAACCAAAGTTAAAATTGAAGAACAAAGTGGCTTGTTTTACTTGGGGATTAAAAAAAACAATGAACAAAACCAAAATCAAATTTACTCAAATTATGAAAAAAAAAAATTAATAATAATTGTGAATTGATAATATTACTATTAATTATTTAAAAAATAAAACATAACCTGTTAAATCATCTGTAGGAAACACAGAATAAAAGCAGCATTTGCATTTTTCGATTATAGTTATGAATCTCGTTTATTTCATTTTGAATCCCATTATGCATGAAACCGCACGTGATATTATCATGGGACATTAAACCCAATTGCCCAAATAAAATACGGGCCTACTGTTTCTGAAATAAAACATTTTGTGCATTAATTTACTAGCCTGCGACAAAAATTTCTCATTTAAATATATTAAACATAATTGCATCATTCAAAAATATTCTTGATGCTGTTATGCTGTTGTGCTTATCCTATTATCTGAATTTCTTTGCTTATTACTCGGCGGATTTCGAAATAAATTTAATCCACTTATTTTTGATGGAAACAATTTGGATAATAATGCATAATAGGAATGACGACATTTTTAATACTTTTTTTTTTTTCAAATAATGTTCCATCTCAATTTATGTAATTGATAGAAAATGGTTTAACATCTTAGATCGAATTCAAAACAAATTTGGTGGCTCGGAAGGTTTTTTTTATGAATTGTAAGATAATTTGGAAAATTTTGCATTTATTTAATTGCTGAAATTAAATAATGCTGAAATTGTTATAATTATTGTATTTTTGTAAAATGCGTATCAGTATTATATGTATATTTATTCAAACTTGTTTCTTGTACAACAAACTTGTTTCTTCCAAAATTGGGTATATTTATGAAGGAAATCTTTATTATCAAAGAAAAATTTTGGGAAATCACATAGAATTATATTCATTACTGCAATTAAAGTGTTTATTATTAATTCCTTCAAAACGTTATTGTAAAGCAGGTGCTTTTCCAAGGCCATCCAAACAATTTGCAATTATGTATCTAGATATTTAAGTCATTCATTATCTATAAAATAATGTCTGATACCATTAACAAGCAAGGTTTCAGAATACGAAAAATTATTACTAATCTATGTGTTTAATTATTTTAGTGTCAACGGTTTTATTATATTAGCTTCATATATTTTGTTTATATATTTTTTTTTTTTGTTGTTGTTGTTGATGTAGCTTTGCTAAAGCATTAAACAATACCTACCAATCTATTTTCTATATTCTTCTTTGAAGCTATTTAACTATGAAAGATGTAAACAATTTTGTATTAAGGATATTTCTGCTTATGATAACAACGTGTAATTAATTAGATTACTTAAATTTTTTATAATTATTTCTTAGTAAGGAAGTTAGGATTACTATGGTAGGATCGTGGTGTTATTGAACCAAAAGAAAATCTGTTTAAACCCCGACTCTAACTGAGACACACTGAACCGAACCAAGATCTACTGTTTTCATGCCAAAGAAAAGCATGTTCCATAATATGGGATGTGAAATTCTCCATTAGTTTCGAATAAAATAAGGAGAATACCAATTCTCGTGGATATGTGTTAAAAAAATTTTGACACCAGAGTTGATGAGCCCATGCTTAGAAGTTTAGATGGAAAGTAGGTATGTCTTTTCTGTGGATATATGTTAAAAAAAAGTTTTTGACACTCAGGCTCATGGGCTTATGATTAGATGTGTAGATGGAAAGTAGGCAAAATTTGACTCTTGATAACAATTTCCCCGATATATGTTAAAAGGGTTCATGTTCAAAAAAGCAAGACGAATTTTCAATTTAAAATTCCCGGGGCTTAAGGAATTCCAATTTGTTTTTTTCTTTTTAGGTTGCTGGCACTGTCGTTGATATCTGTGTGAAATTTGACGCCGATTATTCATTAGTGTTTGAGTTACGCTTGGCTTTGTGAGACGCTAAAACTGATTCCGGCAATTTTTGAAATGTCTGAATTAATTGAGCAAAAGAACCACAACCACCGTATTCCCACCGTGCGGGACACCGTTTTGAGTCGATTGAAGAGATTCAACGTGAATCGCCGCGCGCTTTGAATGCCATCGGAAAAAAAGTTGGCATAAGTGCATTGCGTCCGGAGGGAATTACTCTAAAAAGCGATTAAATAAATTTGAAAGAATAAATAAAGAGTTTTTAAAAAAAAATTGGTCTTACTTTTTGGGTTCACAGCAGTAGGCTTAGATGTGTAGATGGAAAGTAGGCAAAATTTGACTCCTAATAAAACATTTGTGGATATATGTTTAAACATTTCTTGACATCAGAGTTCATAATTATTTTAAGAATTATTTTAAAAGAATTATTTTATATTTATTACGAATAATTGCTTGATTTTTAGTAATATTTTATTATAAAATTTGTAGTGGAATATTTTAATAAATTAATTAACTTTATTATTACATTATTCTGCAATTTATTCATCACTATCTTATAATTTGCCATTAATTAAGAAAGACAGCAAAAGTATTAATTTTAGATTTTCCATTGATTAATAAACCGATGCCATCATTTTATCTCGTATCAAAATTATCATTATTTCTCTCTGAATTCTGAAAGTTCAATCAGATGCTAAAAGTTCGAAATATCCCCAAATGATTTACTTTAATGAGACAGAAATTTCGTTCGAGTTTCTGTGATTTGTAATCGTAACTGTAACGGAAGGACAAAAGTAATGGGCTTTATTGGGGTTTTCTGGAAACCCTTTTGATTATGTGGGAATTGTTCTGGAGTTTAATGAATTTTCTAGAACATATTGGTTTTCGAGTTTCGTTAATTTTTGATAGAAAATAATCAGCAGAGAAAGATAAAAGTTATTGTTCTTCGAATGCAACCCAAGATAATGATAAAGAATTCGACTCGAATAATAAATTAGTTTTCCGTTTCTGAAATAAAAAAAATGGATTTGAAAAAGTTTCGCATAGTTGAAAAGTAGTAACAAGTAATTACTTTTCTTTTCTTATTGACTATATTTATTTTTAAAAATTTAACTGTGAGTGGAAAAGGATGTTTTCTGGGCTTCTTCTTAAAATAATTTCTCCACACAAAGTTTATTATTTATTATTATGTTGCAATAAATATAAATAATCTGGAAGGCTATGTTGTTTAATCATAGTATAAATGAAAATCGTAACTATGGTAATAAAAGCCAAATGTTATAAAGTAACTTATGTACTTAATTTTTTTTCCCTAATGCAAATTTATTTGAATATTTACTATGCACTGGGAATACATATGAAAATCATGTATTGCACCATGGTTACCAATAAACTGATTATAGAAACAAAATATGGACGCGAATAACTTGAATCATATTTGAAATTTAATCTTTTATAGCAGATACTTATATAACTAATATACCGATTATTGAATTGCTATCTTGCTATTGTCATTTCCAATGATATATATTTTCCAATAATATAAAATTAATATGTGTTTATCTTACTGCAAATTTCAATTATTTATCGAAGGATTATTTTAAGAAAAATAATAAACGTTGACTTTGAATTTTGTGATCTAATGATCCTATTCTAATCTTACTCAAATTTCTGATCTTAAAAATTATAGATTGTAGTTATAACGAAGCTGGCAATGCAGAGACAGTTAATATTTATGCCTTAAGCAGGGCTGCACCGCTGTTACTCATTTAACACTGCCCAGCCTCTACTTCTAGCAATCGAATAAGATCTAGTGCACTAATGATCCAGCTAAAACCTCGTCTAGTTTAATAAATTAGACGAGGTGTAGCTATAATAAACTTACTGTTTATACAAGTGTAGTACAGATAGCTGAGAATACTTGTCTCACCACCAGGTGTACACATTTGGTACAGTAGAACCTCTTTAAGTCGAACCTCGATAAGTCGAAAACCTCCACAACTCGAAAAAAATTTGTGTTCCCTTCCTTCAAGCCCAAAACCTCCATTATTCGAAATTTCAACCCTCTATATGTCGAAATAATTAGTCAATCACCACAATTTTTGTATATATTTTCCCTCCGTAACTCGAAAAAAAAATTGGAACTCTGTATTTCGAACATTAGCAATGTTTGATTTTACAGCCTTTTTACAACTCGATCATTTGAAATTAATTACCTCTTATAGCTCGAAGAAAAATAAGTTACCGACTTTAAGGATTTGCCGGAAATGCACGTCATTGTTTCTTAGAAAACAATGTATGAGTATGCAGTAAATAGAATAACCAATTCTATGAAATATTCTTATTATAATTCTTATTATTGCTATTGATTTCATTTTTTGAACTCTAGCGAAAGATAGGGAACGATCGAATTGTCTAAAGCAAATAAATAAATAATTGTCTTTTTAATACATAATACTTTTAATTTTAAGGTTGTTTCGGAATTATTTTGATTTCTTATTGTAGTACATAATATAACTTTTAAGTTGCAAATAAACATGTTTATTACCTCTTTAACTTGAATTTCTATTTATTTTACCTCTCCAACTCAAAATAACTTAGAAAAAATCTAGACCTCTACAAGTCGAATATTTCACAAAATCCGCGTAAGTCGAAATCCTCCATAAGTCGAAAACTCTATAACTCGAATTATACTCATGTCCATAAATTAAGGATAATGAAGTTCAGGCAAAGAAAGAGACAGAAGCAAAACAAATTTGACTTATTTGTAAAGTCTATTTATTAAACAAAAGGTAAAGAGCAAAAAAGATGCTATATGTTTGACATAATTAATAAAAATTGCGATTTTTTTACTTCCTGGAGCAAATTTCAAAAAGAACCTATTTACAAAAAACAGTATAACATGGTTAGTATGATGGTTAATATGGAGTATGTCTCCCGGACGATGCAATACAGGCCTTACAATGTCTAGGCATGCTGAGTATCAAATTATCAATCTGATCTTGAGGAATATTACACCACTCATCAAGCAACCCTCCGAAGTTCCAGTTGACAGGTGGGAGGGGGTTGACGGGTTGCAATTCGTCGGCCAAGCATATCCCACACATGCTCTATTGGTTCAAGTCCGGTGAGTATGCTGGCCAATCCATACGGGTGATATCCTCCAATTGAAGGCATTCGTCTACAATGTTTGCACGGTGAGGACGGATTTGTCATCCATAAACAGAAATTCAGCACCCATGACGCCCCCGAAACAAACGTACATGTGGTTCCAGAATGACATCCCGATAGGTGTGGCCTGTCATCGTTACACTCTGAACATGCAGGTCAGTTCTGGAACCAAGAATAATTCCTCCCCAAACGAGCCATCCTGCACCACCGTAACGGTGTCGTTCAATGGTGTTCTCTTGGTGGTAACGGTACCTGGCGCTCTCCATATGAAAGTCCGGCGAGAATCAGACTTCAAACTAAACCTGGACTCGTCGGAAAACATCACACCAGACCACTGTTGCGGTGTCCACAATGCATGCTCTCTACCCAGGTTAATCGCAGGTGACAGTGAGTTGCGGTAAGTGGAACACATCTGACGTCCACATTCCAGTCGTCCGATAATTCTACCACGTAAAAAATCACCCAAATGCTTCCTTTGTGCCATAACTATGCGGTTATTGCACTGAAAGGCTTTTGACGCGCTTGTGAACAATTTTACTTCTTTTGCCACCATTCCTTATATACCCCTCTTACACTCGTCATTGTGACGTACTATCCGCGCTATCTGGTGGCTTCCTGTAATTTGCATAGTCTTCTTCAAGATGTGTGTGATAATTCTACTGGTGAAATTTTTATTTTAGAGTTCAATTTCTGTGTGATTCTGAATTATCCTTAATTTATGGACATGAGTGTATTTGGCGTCTCCTTTGAAGTTCGACTTACAGAGGTTCTACTGCTTATCGTTAAATATACCAGAGGACTCGGAATTGCATCGCAATACTGGGTCTGGTAATGCTTTCCACACGACATAGATACTTTTTTCGGGCATAGAAATTCCGAGTATGCATACAGAGAGTCTTCAATTCACACACTGATGCAATGGTAATAGATTGGCTGATCATACGAATAAGCTAAAATTGCAATTGTTTATTTGTCTTACTGGGGTACAATGGGTTTCTACGTGATGAGGCTTACGATTTCTTTGAAGGCTTGCATCAGAATATTTTTGTACAGAGCTATCAGGAGTCACAGAAGAACGGCACTGGCTCCGATTATGGAGACTGTGAACAATCCAATACAGGGATTGGTACAGGACAGTCTAAACTTGAGTACGCGACCTATAAACACAATAACTAGAGTCTCACTTCAGAGTCTACAGGAAAATTACCTACACCCCCTTGTTTCAGTTGGCCATGTTATATTTATTAAAGAGCATTGATTCATAAATCACAAATTCTCTTATATGGTGTCTTTTCACTTACGTATTGACGTGCGGTTTGATGGTCAATTAGCTAGCACTCTGACTAGTATCACAGGATTTAAAGTTCGAAACCTGGCGGTGGCATGGATATTTGTTAGTGGTTCGGAATCCCCATTAAACTGTAGGTCCCTGTCTAATTAGTCTAAAGTGGGCACAAAATGAATAGAGTGACAACTCAAACCAAGCGTATTGACGTGGTCGTATATTCCTATAAATTCTACCACGTCATGAAAGCCTTTCTGACTCTATATTGCAATGTGATTCCGAGTCATCTAGATGCACTCTTTCCAATTTAGGAATTTCTAAACCTACTAATGAGACTCCCTGTATTTTTATTATTATAAATGTAACAAGTTTAAAAGACCAAATTTTTAATTTAATAATTTTTTATAAGCTTAGTCGAATTGTGTTCGTACAAAAGAAATTATACACCCTGAACAGATCGAGTACAACTCTCTTGTAATCAGCAAGGAATTAACACGTAAACTAACTGACTCACTCCCTGTCAATACATTCCATGTTGGACCATGGTCGTCTGCCTGCTGACAGATTTCGGGACAGGAGATGATTTCTTTTTACAGAGTAGGCCTGTCAGCCATACGTACAACACTCAACAGTCATATTAGACCGGGACCTACTGTTTAAAAGGGTATTACGAACCACTACAAACATCCATGGCATGTCGGGACTCGAACCCGAAACCCGCGGTGCCAAGCGGCAGAGTGCTACTTATAAGATCGTAGAGGCTTTTATTTATTGTTTCTTATCCCACTTGTTAGACAACAACATCTAGCTCAAGTCCAAGAACCCGTATGGTCTCATGGAAGGAGGGAAAGAGAAGTGGGCAGCATATGATGTGATGGAGCTCCGTAGGTAGAAGTCTGGCTTGGCTACCTGACGCTGACTTTTTACGGTGTAGGGTTGTCTGTTCTACATCCAACAGTCATACGGGACCTACGGCTTAAAATGAATTTAGAACCACTAAAATATCCATGGCACTTACGGGTCAAGAACCCAAAGCCTGTGTCACCGATAACCAGAGCGCTTGTCACTCGCTTTCCCGATATTAAGACCTACATTGAAAAAAACAGTTTTTAAACATGGTGAAAATAAATCGGAGATTATATTTGTTAAAGTTGATAATTCAAACATAATTAAATAACTATAATAAAATTAATTCAATAAATGTCCTAGATGGTGGAATAAATATTATAAAAATATTTATTCCGTCTAGGACATTTATTTTTAAATTTTAAATATATTGATTGAAGTTTGAATAGAAGGAGAATAGAAGAAGAATAGCAGCAAATTCTTTTTTACTTTTAATGTCCAAACAAAAAGCATTTTTCAAACAAATCAAATACTATTAAGTAATTACAAATATTTCCTTTCTTTTTTCAATCTTCCATTTAATGGCTTCACTTCCTTTAAAGTAATTTGAATCCAAACACAAATTGAATAAAAAGCCATTTTAAGCAATTTTAAAAGGTATGCGAGTGTTCTTTTTAAAAATATCTGTTCAAACGGCTTTTAAGGTAGCAAATAGTAAAATATAGATTAAAAAAATTATTTTACTAAACCTATAGAGAAGGAGTTTTTTTTTTATTCAAATTCAGTAAGAAGATTTTGAAATACTTAGCTTTTCTTTTCCCGATCATTCTTAATTAACCGTTTACTTAAATAAAAAAAATGTTTAATTACAAAATGATTGTTTCTTTTGAGCACATAAACATTTTAAGAATTTAAGCTCTTTTGCAGTCAATGAAAATTAGATTTTTTTTTTTTAAAAACGTATTGAAAAACAGAAGCTTAATTATATTTGAAAAAAAAATCAATTTTTTTTTTTTTGTTGATGTTTCATTTGAACTTGGATAATTTCAGACGATTCAAAAACAAGTTTAATAAATTTCATTAGATTAATTATTAAATATTTTTGAAAACTAATCAGTGAGAAAAATATTTATTGTACATGAATAACTTCTCATGTAACAAAAAGAATTTCATGCATAACAAAATAAATGTATTCCGAGCCACAAAATTAAATTTCATTTTCACAAACGTTAATGTAAAAGTTATTGGAATTAATTAATAAAATTAAAATGAATGCTTTGAATTTGTTACGTGTCATGATCTAATAGAACACGAATATATAGACAGGTATATATTATTAAAATAAGGGTGCGCAGAAGATCTACCTCCCCGTGGTCCCCTGGTAACACTTTTTAGTGGCTAAAAGATTTGCAACTTGGCATTATTGTTAGATTAATGAAATCTGTTTCAACATGTTTTGCTGTATTATTTTGCTGTTGTTGTATGCTGTATGTTGTTTTTTTCGTTGTTCTTTTTTTTTTGCTGTAACTGTTCATAATCTTCCATTGGGAAAAAAAATAAAAAATATTATTAAAATATTTAAAACTGTAATACTTAACATACAAAAAAAATTTTCAAAATTGTTAAAAAAATAATTTAAATAAATAATAGAGAATAAAAAAAATAATTTATTATTTCACGGATCTGCCGATTATTTAGTAATGCATTATTAAAAATCACTATGAAATAGGAAAAAAATGTACTTTTCGAAATATATAAATTATCATAAAATAATCAGTATGTAATAATTATATCGGATGCAAATTTGGATCAAGGGTACTATAAATAAATTATAGTTAAACAATAAAAATACAATTAACAATAAAACAATTAACAGTTAAGAGTTAAACAATTAAAATAGCCAGATACTATTAATGAATACTTCATTTTTAAAACTCGAATTCTTCGTTTGTGGGCTACTTATATTTAAAAAATACTCGAAATGGTTATCTTTTTCTTCAAATAAATACTTGAAATGCCTATGTATACCTTATATGATAGATTTCTATAAATAAAACTATTCTTTTTTAATTATTCAAATTTCTAGTAAAGAAGAATTTTCTTTAAATTGTTACTCTTGTGCTGGGGAAATTTTCTTTGTCCAAAATATTCATCTCGGCAATTTTCCCCAACCAAAATTTTTTATTTTATTGTTTTTTTTTTTTTTTTAATGTTCAGAAGAGCTCTTGGTCGTTAAATATTCGAATTGTTTCGTTTTCACAGGACACTGGTTCTTCAATAACCGTTCTCTTTCCACCCACGCTCCTGTGCTCGGAAATAATTGAGGCACAAAAAAGAAGATTTAAATCCTTCGGCAATTTTTAAATTGCGTGCCTCATTTGCTGGATAGAATAATTCTTCCTTTTTTTTCCCCCTAGTTAAGCTTCTTAAAATTCCCTATAAGTATGTCTAGGTACTTTTTGGAAAAATTATTTTTTGAATTAAGAGTCACTTTAGAATTATTTAGGCTACATGAAGTAACAGAATAGAATTGCGAGAATTTGGGAATATTGTTCTTTCTGAAAGATTATAATATTTTCTGGGCAAAATACGTTTTTAAAAGTTAAAGATGATTTCACTTTCTGTGTATAATTAGTATTCATAATGGATGGTTTTAAATAGTTAATTATAGAATTTTAAGCTAAAGATCAATAAGAAATCCATGAATAGGATATGTGGCATGTTCTCTGTAGAACACAAATAGAACTATATGTTCACCTGCAATACAGGTGAACATAGGACAGGACAGGACTGAAAAAGTGCATCTTTATTTTACACATTAGCAATATTAAAGCAAATGTTATGGATTGATTATGTGACATGTTCTCTGTAGAACACAAAAAAAAGAACTATATATTCACCTGCGCCACAGGTAGACATATAGTTTTTATGTGTGTTACAGAGACAGGATTGAAAAAGTGCATCTTTTTTTATATACACATTAGCAAAATTAAATAAAAAAATCATTTTATTTAATTGAATTAAATTCATTAAGAAATACGAAATAAAAAAGGATTAAAAATGCACTTTTCGAAATATATAATTTATCGTGGAATAGTCAGTATATAGTAATTATATTCGACGTGAATTTGAATCAAGGGTACTATAAATTAAATAATGACACAATTACAAAAGTTAAAAAATAAAATAGCACGATGCTGTCCATAAATACTTAATTTTCATTTGTGCGCTACTAATATTTAAAAAAAAACTCGAAATTATTATTTTCTTTCTTCAAATAAAACTTGAAATGCCCATGCCTTCCATGTATAGATACAGAAATAAAGCTATTCTTTTTTAATTATTTAAATTTCTAGTAAAGAAGAATGTTTCTTTACATTGTTACGCTTTCCAGGGGAAATTTTCTATGTCCAAAATATTCATCTCGGCAATTTTTCTCCAACCAAAACCTTTTATTATTATTGTTTTTTGTTAATGTTCAGAAGAGCTTGTGGTCGTTAAATATTTGAATTGTTTCGTTTTCACAGGACACTGGTTCTTCAATAACCGTTCTCTTTTCCACCCACGCTTCTGTGCTCGGAAATAACTGAGGCACAAAAAAGAGGATTTAAATCATTCTGCAATTTTAAATTGAGTGTCTCATTTGCTTGGTATAATAATTTTCCTTTTTTTTTCCCTAGTTAAGCTTCTTAAAATTCACTATAAGTATGTCTAGGTACTTTCTGAAAAAGTTATTTCTCGAATTAAGAGATACTTTAGATTATTTAGGCTGCATGATGAACAGAATAGAATTACGAAAATTTGGAATATTGTTCTTTTCTGAAAGATGATAATATATTCTTGGCAAAATACGCTTTCAATAGTTAAAGATGATTTCACTTTCTGTGTATAATTAGTATTCATAATGAGCTGTTTTAAGTAGCTAATTATAGAATGCTAAGCTAAAGATTATTTAGAAATTCATCAACAATATGTTATAGTTTTAAATAATTTCTTTCACTATTCTTGAAATTCCTTTATATGGAATAAATTAATTATGTTATGTGTATATAAAATTTAACTTATTTACATTAAATATGAAGCACATAAGCAAATTTCTTCATTTTATTCTCTTAATGTTGTCCTTTTTGCATGCAGACAAGATTTGAAGTCATTCCTTCCATACATCGACTATTCTATTTTCCAATTTAACTTAAATGGTTACACGCCTCCAGTAGAAATCAGTTGCGGTTAACAGTTTTCTTTCGCTCATGAGTCCCGTAAAGTGATGGGGGTGTTGAGAGTTTGTTCTTCGATTGTCTCATTTCTCTGAATTTCATATCACCAAATAAAATCTAATGTACCATCTAAATGCATATCTTCCCTAATAAGAAGTAATTGCAGCTATTCTGACATCTAAAATAAAAAATAAAAATAAATCTAGTGCATTTTTTTTAGTGGGATAGTTCTTTTCTCTGCAAACCACTCATACAAATTCAATGCATTGTTGATCATTCCCTTCTAATAAGAAGAGACAGTGTGTGAATTCTTTTTGGTTGTTTTCAATTAAACTAATTTAATAGACATGCCTGCAGTAGAAACCACTTATGACTTTTTTTCCTCACTGGTCCCAGTGATGGGGGTGTTTAGATTCTCTTCTTCATTGTTGATCATTCCCAAATAAAAATCTAATGTAATTTAAATGCATATCGACAATTGGAGCTATTCTGATATCTAGAATAAAAAATAAACCTAGTCATTTTTTAGTGGGATAGTTATTTTCTCTGCAAACCACTCTCATACAGATTCGGACGCAGTGGAATTCTTTTAAGAAAAGACAGTGTGCGAATCTTTTCCTGAATTAAACTAATTTAATGGTCACATGCCTGCAGTAGAAACCACTTATGACTTCTTTTCACGGTCCCATAAAGTGATGGGGGATGTTTAGATTCTGTTCTTCGAGTGGCTCATTTCTTTCATATCCCCAAAAAAATCTAATGTACCATCTAAATGCATATCTGACAATTGCAGCTATTCTGACATCTAGAAAAAATAAAAATAAATCTAGACATTTTTTAGTGGGATAGTTATTTTCAAACCACTCATACAGATGCCGATGCATTGTTGATCATTCCCTAATAAGAAGAGACAGTGGAATTATTTTTCAGGGTCTTTTCCTGAATTAGTATGAAAATTCATTTTGGTGGCTCTTCCCTGAAATCAATGGACACTGCAGAACAGCTTGACCATCCCCGAGGTCATTCCTTAAGGTCACTGAATTTGCAAATGCCTAAAAACAAGGATTTTGCTAATACTGCTCTATCATCAAAAATTACCATAATTTCCTGTTTATAATCCAGCATATAACTATCAGCTAGTCTTTGATGTCCCATTATATTTTTACATTGAATATACAACTAAAAAAAAAAATAAATAGACCCTTTGGGGTTCTTCCTGAATATCAATGGACACTGCAGAACAGACCATCCCCGAGGTCATTCCTTAAGGTCACTGAATTTGTAAATGCCTAAAAATCAATAATACTGCTCTATCATCAAAAATTACCATAATTTCCAGTTTATAATCCAGCATATAACTTCAGCTCTTTGATGTCCCATTATATTTTTACATTGAGGAGTATACAAACTTCCAATAAATAGAGACAGTGTGTGAATTCTTTTTTTTGGGGTTCTTCCCCTGAATATCAATGGACTGCAGAACAGTGTGACCACACTGAGGTCATGCCTTAAGATCACTGAATTTGTAAAATGACTAAAAAGTCAAGGATTTTGCTCTATCATAAAGAATTACCATAATTTTCTGTTTACAATCCACACAGCAATATAACTACCAACTGGTCTTTGACGTCCTATTCACCAAACGAATTCTGCTTTTACACTTGTAATATACAACTAACAAAACGTTTTTCACTTTTAAAGAGAGTTTTTGATGCCATTATTATATATATATATAATATACTCTAAAATCAATATAATCTAAACAGAAAAGCAGATACGAATTTGAAAACTGCACTGAAAACAAAAAGGATGGCATTTTTTTCGGTGGTTCGTAAACTTCATATTTGCTAAAGAGATAAAAATATTTTAACTGATTAGTATCAACGTTAATTTCCTGTTCTTTCACCAACGTAGGATGCTCGTCAAATATTATCTAATTTTGTAAAAGTTCGACATCTTTCATTGCACGTAGATATTATGCTTCTTTCTTTTACGTTTAAAAGATTAACTATTTTTTTTTGTGATAGCATGTATCTTAAACAATCCAAATTTTATGTTAGTTTACAGACATTGTTTTTGATGTCTTTCACTAATCAAAAGATTGTTACACATTATTAGTGACTTATGCCTCTCTGCATTTGTTTTTCTTTATTTTTCCAAAATGTGTAAAAATAAACAAATGTGAAACTATCTTCAGATATTTTCGTAATAACAGCTACCATGTATCGCAAGGCAAACTCGAAAGCTGTGGCGATAAATCAGAGAATTAAATTTCTGATTCAATTTGAGGCAATTTAAATGGCTAAATTTGCACTTGAATTACAATTGTAAAAAATTAATGAAACAGGATAAATTGGAATCAATAAGAATTCATGCAATGAAAAGTGGCCTGGTGGCCAAATGGCTAGTGCTATGGCTTTTAATACATCAGGCTTCAGAGTCGAATACTAGCGGTGGCATGGATGTTTGTTAGTGGTTCGGAATCCATGTTAAATTATAAGTCCAGGTCAATTAACCCAAATTATGTAAAAAAATAACTAGAGCAACAAATCAAATATAGCAATGAGAACAGCGATATACATTATCATAAATATCATGACATTTTTTACGTTGTATATTTAAAAAAATTTAAATTTACATTGTAATTTGAATATCTTTACCAATGCAGTTTTGATATCGATATTTAAAAAAAAAAGCAGCATCCTTACACGTGCAAAGTAAAAGTAAGGAAGTATTTATTTGAAATAATAGCAATGTATTGCATATAATGTGGATATAATGGTTAAATTGCAATATATTGCTATAAAAAAAGTTAATGAAACAGTATAAAAATTTATTTATCATTATTCCAGCATTTAATATTTTCAGTTTTAATAAAAAGGAGCAAAATTGTTGTAAAAACAAAATTGTGTTTGAAAAAAAAAATTATCCTTTAAGAGGATTAATCACTTTTATTTATTGTAGTTAATATCTTTCCCTTTTTGACTTAAATTAATTAAAAAAATTTACAACGTTGAAATTAATAAAAAAAGTGTATGTTGCAAATGATAATGTTTCAATGATGTAGAAAGAAACATAGTCGTATTATAGTTTTCCTTAAGACAAAGATGAATAAATGTGTCGTTTATAAAAAAAAAAGATGATAATGTTAGTAATATTATTTAAATTGTAAAATTTCCTTCTTTATGCTACTGAATTATGAATTTAAATACTGTAAAGTTTACAGCTTTTCCATAGTTACATTTATGAGACACAATCATATTCAATTGCTTGTTCATTAAACACTTTGTAATTTGATTGGTTTTGAAATTCTACCGAAATCAAACAAGGATCATCAAGATTATAAGTTTATCAAACTTTGTTCCAGCAACTTGCAAGCTGTCAAATTATCGGTTCCGCATTCTAGAGCTTTTCATTATCATCACCACCATAATTTTCCCCATAATTAAAATTTTAATGAATGACCTATGACAAAGTAATGTGACGTAATAAAATTCTATTAAGTAATGAAAATCTCATTTCGTAATTAAATTATGTTATCCTATTTGTTTAGCAGACGATTTAAATTTTAACACGGAAACTGGCAACATATTCGCACTTGAATTAGAATGTTCTTAAATGTTTTTAATGAAGAATTCCATTTATTTTGCAATTTATTAAACACTTTTGTATGTAATATTTGAATATTTAATGTATTTTAATATATAATGGTAGTCTCAATTTGCAATTAAATAAGATTTTTCTATTTTTTAGCAGATAATTTAAATTTTGCTATGAAAATTGGCATCATATCAATACGTGAATTTGAATGTTTTAAAATGCTTTTAATGTAATGATTGTGTTTCCAGTGAAAACATTTAAGATTCAAATAATTAATGAGCATTTAATCATTCTTTTATGTAAAGAGAGTTCTCTTTTCGTAATTAAATTGGGCTATTTTATATGTTTAATAAACAATTTAAATTTGAACACTCAAAACTGGCATTATATTCGTACTTGAATTAAAATGTTCTTAAATGTTTTTAATGGAGTATGTCTTTTTTATTTGCAATTTATTTTAACACTTTTATATCTAATATTTGAATATTTAATGAACATTTAATATGTAATGAATCTTAATATATAATAGAAGTCTCATCTTTATCTAATTAAATTAGATATTTTTTTTTTAGAAGATAATTTAAAGTTTACTGTGAAAACTGGCATCATATTCGTACTTGAATTAGAATATTCTTAAAAGTTTTTAATGGAGAATGCCTTTTTATTTGTAATTTATTTGAACCTTTTTTTTATGTAAACATTTAATATTTGAATATTTAATGAACATTTAATATTTAATGAATCCAAATATATAATGGAAGTCTCAATTTGTAATTAAATTAGATTTTCCTATTTGTTAGCAGACAATTTAAATTTTAACACGAAAACTGGCATCATCTTCGTACTTGAATTAGAATGCTCTTAAATGTTTTTAATGCAGTATGCATTTTTATTTTCAATTTATTTGAACCCTTTTTTTTTTTGTGTAATATTTGAATATTTAATAAACATTTAATATTTAATGTATCTTAATATGAAAGTTCCAATTTGTAATTAAAATAGATTTTTCTATTTTTCAGCAGATAATTTAAATTTTACAATGAAAACTGGCATCGCATCAATAGATGAATTAGAATGTTTTAAAATGCTTTTAATGTAGAATGCCTTTTAATTTATTTACTTGACTATGTTGTTAGTGAAAACGTTTAATACTTAAACAATTAATGAACATTTAATGGTTCTTTTATGTAAGGAAGTTCTCATTTTATAATTAAATTGAGTTATTCTATTTGTTTAATAATAAATTAAATTTTAACACGAAAACTGGCATCATATTTGTACTTTAATTAGAATGTTCTTAATTGATTTATTGGAGAATTCCTTTTATTTGCAATTTACTTGAACCTTTTTTATGTAAACGTTTAGTACTTGAATATTTAATGAACATTTGATATTTAATGAATCCTATTATATAAGGAAAGTCTAAATTTATAATTCAATTCGTTTTTTATAATTTTTAGCACATAATTTTTAAATTTTACTATGAAAACTGGTATCATATCAATACGTTAATTAGAATGTTTCAAAATGCTTTTATGTAGAAAGCATTTTAATTGTAATTTATTTAACTGTCTTTTTAATGAAAAATGTAATATATAAATAATTAATGAACAATTAATGATTCTTTTATGTAAAGCGAGTTTTTATTTCGTAATTAAATCGTGTTATTCTATTTGTTTAATAAACGATTTAAATTTTAACACTAAAATTGGCATTATACCGATCTGGGAATTAGTATTTTTAAAAATATTTTTAATGGAGAACGCATTTTAATTGCAATTTATTGTAACCTTTTTTTTACGTAAACATTTAATATTTGAATATTTAATGAACCTTTAATATTTAATGAATCATAATATATAATGAAAGGCTCATTTCGTAAATAAATTAAGTTATTCTATTTGTTCAACAGACAAGAAAAACTGGTATCAAAGTAATACGTAAATTAGAATACCCTAAAGTGTTTTTATTAAAGAACGGGTTTAATTTGCAAACTGTTTGATCCTTTTATCGGTGTAAATATTTAACATTTGTTTTTCCTTCTTTTGAAATTAAATACGCATATTTAATTATATTTTTTATTTGAATTAAAATTTGTTTAAAAAAATTCCATTGAATAAAATAATTAGCAAAAACAAAAAATTAATTAAATACATAAGAAAATTAGAAATTTTTTATCAAAAATAAGCATAGTAATTAATATTATTTTATTTATTTATTTATTTATTTTGCATACTTCTGAAGCTATCTGCAAGAATAAATGAATCTTGTACATAAGCATAAACATCATACAAAATCAATAAGACAAATTAACTTTTGTAAATACGACTGCTTATAAAATATGTTCTTGCTTTTGAAAATATTATTTAAAAAATATTAAATCATAAACAAATAAAAATAAAGTTGAGAATCTTCCATTGCTTTCTTGTTTTATTTATTTATTTATTTATTTATTTTTTTTTTTTGCAAACTTAACTTTGTTTACTTAGCTTATCCGAATATAAAACAAATATTTATTTCCTACTAGCTTGATTTATTTATCGAACACACTATAAATAAGCATAAAAGATCATAAATTTTCTATTCGTCTCTCTTTCAGAAAATTCCATGATATCAGATTATGTCTGAAAGTATTTCGAAAAGTTTCTTTGGAAACTTCAGGAAAAATACGGTACTGTATTTCAAGGAAATTTAATACTATTCTTACCTTGAAATATTCAGAATCTTCTTTGGAAAGCCATTGTTTCTATAGAAGAAATTTTACTTTATTTATTTACGTGAGTTTTTCAAATTCTAACTGAGGCTTAACTAGTTTCTTGGAAAAATGAAGCACATAATCACATAGCATTTATTTTTTAAAATAACTGTACCATTAGCTTTTTAAGAATGTTATTAAACTTATTAAACATTAAGCATTTAAATTTTTACTAAAAGTGTATTTTATTGGTATAAAGCATCAACCTGGTAGCAATTTTTACTTTATGCTTTCGTTTATGGTTTATCTCCTAAAAATTAAGGCCAAATTAGAATAATTGTGCTTATGAGGACACAAATAAGTAAAGTAAGTAAGTTTTGAAAAAGGAAAATTTCATCACAATATGATATGCAAATTAATTGAGCTGCTATGGTTCTACGTCATTTGACACGTGACCTATAATAGGATTTATAAACCTAAGTATTTTCTACAAGTGTCGAGATAGCCATGTTTTAGATTTGAGTATTCAGAATTATTTATTATTGAATTACAATGACGAGCCATGGGCAAATAGAATCTGACCAGATGTTATCTTAAGCAACTCTATAGTTGAATGCAAGTCATTCTGTAATTCACAGACTGTGGAATGCATTTCTAAAAACAGGATCAGCTTCTAGATGATAAAATCGAGGAAGATCTACAGCTAAAAGTGCCACAGGTGACCAGATGACCGCTATTTACAATCAAGTGCAAGGTGGCACATTATTGCTGCACCATCCTACTTAATATCTTGTCTTGTAACAACAATTGGAAGTCTGGTATTCAAGTCAACTCCTCGCCAATCAAATCAACTTCTCCAACTAAAAACAGGATCAGCTTTTAGAAGAAAAAAAGTAAAGGAAGATCTACAGCTACAAGTGGCCCCCAGATGACAGCTATTTGCAACTAAGTCCAAGGAAGCACATAATTGCTACACAACTTTACCTCTGTAGCAACAACTGGAAATCTGATATTAAAATTTACTTCTAAATTAACTAACTAATTAACTTCTTCACGAAGGAGGCATATAAGCAAAATGTTTAGCATTGTGTGTACCCCTCATAAAACGCCATTGAAATGCAAGGCATAACAGGGAACGCTCACGTGAACTGGAGTGCAAAATTATCAATATCTGTAGTTTTTACTGATGAGACCAGATTTTGTTTGCAAAGTGACTCAAGAAGATACTGGTATGGAGGGAACTTCCTATTTTCTTAGTCTTATCCGTGAAAGAAACCTATTCGGGGTTTAGTGTAGTGGCCAGTGTGTTCGGTTCGGAAACCTAGTTGGGGTTCAGTGTATTATGTAGGCAAGTATTTGTTATGACCACGCTGACCTGTTTATTTTTGTAAGAGGAACCGCCATTTCTGCAAATGTTAGAAATGACATTCTTGATTCACGTCTTCGTCATTACTTTGGTGCAGTTAGTGACTCCTTCATACTAAAAGATATATTAAGTTCAATTATTTTAGTGTGAATACTATTGTCGTATGGGTTAGACAGCAAGTTATTCTGTCTTGAACCTTACTGAGTATATTTGAATGCTCTACGGAGACGTATTGTAGCACTTAACCTGTCTGTACAAGCCTTCAGAGTCTTCGAACATCAATGAGTAAATACATCAATGACTTTGATGTATTTACCAGTGAGGGATACATCAATTACTTTGCTGCTAACTGAAGCACCGCCATTTTCGACAGTGTTGTATAGTTGTTAGAGATGATCACATACTATATTAAAACATAAGTTTCAATATGGTATGTGGATATGGATATGGCATATGGGAATCTTTGAATATGGTATATTGATCTCAGAGGCTAAGTTTTTTTTATTAGCTTCCGTTTTGTGTATTTCCAAAATAAAAAATAAGCATGATTTTCTTTTGTGGCTGATTTGAGAATCATTGTTTGATTTATGTCCCCCTCTTCCCAAATTTCATTAAATTCAAATGAATAGAAAATTTGAAAGGGAATTTCTGGGTTTTTCCCAATTTGACTCTTGGGCTATCCGTATAATATTATTTATTGTGGCCAAAACAAAAAAACTTGACCAAAACAAAGTTTTATTGGGCTGCTAGAGTTCTTATGTCGATTATCGCTACAATTTGATGTAGAAAAAAAAAAAATAGTAGGTAGAGATTTAAATTCGTAATAGAAATGTAGGTATGTAGTTATTTTTAAAACTTCACACTGGGTTTATATGAACAAATTTTAATTTAAAGTATAGTAAATATTTAAATTCATTTGATTTATTTCCAAAATTTAATTTCGAAATGGCTAAAAGCTTATTAATAGCATTAATATCATTGAATTGGAAACATAAAGCAGATGCTAATGATTCCAAATATTAGCGCCAATTTGAAGTTTCCGCAGATCTGCCAAATCCCCATCCACAATAATTGTTAGGAAATACCATAATCGATTGTAATCGAAATCATTAAATTCATCAAACGAATGAGGCTTTAATTGGCTGGATGAGGGTCGGAGGAAATCCTCCAATCACTCACCATTAAGCTTCGAATGCTCAGACGGAGAGCGCTGATTGGTTTGCTACAATTCAAATGATGCAGACCGTTCTCGAATAACATAATATCGCCTGTCTCCTTTTGTTACAAGTATTTGCGTTAGTTGTCCTTAAATTATGGGTTTACGCGCATTGAATTTTATTTAATTTAAAAATAGTTATATATAACTCTTTTTTAATGTGCATTATTTTAAATTATAAGTAACTTTTTTGTTATATTATTGAATTAAAATAATTTTATCATTTACCTATACCTAAAAAATATTAAGTATTTAAATTTGAACTGTTTTTTCGGTAGAGATGGTTTTTGAAGGTATGCATTTTTGAGACCGTTCAACATAGCGCATGCATACATATTCAGTGTTAGCAAGGAAATCAAAAGTCTGTTATGTTACATCCGTAATGCATAATCCAAAATTTTAAAAAAACAACCAGATTGCAACTGGGTGTGGTTGGGTTGAGATACTTGAGGCACAGGTTGGAAAACTCACTGCTTTTTTATACACACAAACACCACGCACATACAATTTGAGACATACGATATTTAACACATTTAAAGACAGATAATTATAAATTCGTGGAAGAACTCCCCTCCGAATCCGAAACTCGGCTACGTGCAGTTTACGCGAAATATACTTCCTCTCCGAGTGAGTAGCAGTATGAAAGGCCACTTGATCATTTCTCCTGAACGCCAAAGGGGAGACGCTCTTGCCAGTGTTTAAGAAGAAGCCCAAATATAGTTGTAGTGTGTAGGTTGGGCAAACCAGATTGTAACTGGGTGTGGTTGGATTGAGATACTGAAGGCACAGGTTGGGGAATTCATAGCTCTATTGACACACGCACACAAACACCACACACGTACAATTAGAGACATACATTATTTAACACATATCAAGACGCATAATTATAAAATCGTGCAAGGACTCCACTTCTAAATCAAAAACCCGATACTCAGCTACACGTAGGATGCGCGAAATATACCTTTTTCTCCAGATGAGAGTCTGTACGCCGTAGGGGACAGTCTTCTCCTGAACGCCAAAGAAGGGCACTCCTGCAAGTGTATAGGAGGAAGCGCGATTATATTATACAATTCCATAAGTGGAATGATTCTGTCATTCTATAGAAAAATTATTATATTAATTTCTATTAATTTTTCACAATTTTTCATCAATTATTAATTAATACATATAATCTAAGAATAATATTAAGGCATAATTAAGAATTGATAGTTATTTAACTATCAATTCCTTCTGATAAAATCTGTGTTATATTATATAAAGTAATATCCATTTGTATATCGTTATCAAGTAAGCAATAAATAACGGAATTTTATTTGGATGAATATTTTTCTGCTGTCTGTATACCCTTTTGACCGGAAATGAAGAAAATCACTGAATAAATATAGATTGACCATATTATTTGCAGTAGCAAATGATAGTATGTAACGTAATAAAATGAAATGAAATGAATAAATATTGTCCATGTCTGGTCTGAACAAATAACCTAGCGATTCCTGGTAAATGTTAAGATTATTTCATATTACTACAAATAAAAATGAGTACCAGTCTTTTTGCCAAAGTTACAATAAATTCTTGTCTATAACCCCCAGATTATACTACTATGCCCAAAAAGAAAGACCAATTATTATTTTTTTTCAAAAACTCTTTATATATTCTTCCAAATTTATTTCATTGCCTTCAAAGTAATCCCCTCCGGACACAATGCCCTTATGTCAACTTTTTTTTTTCAATCCTCAATGCATCCTAAAAAGTCATCGGCAGGGATGGCCTTCAAAGAACGGTGATTCGCGTTGAATCTCTTCAATCGACCGGTGTCCCCGAGTGGTCTTTTGAGTTTAGGGAATAGCCAGAGGTCGCCCGGGTGTGAATACGGTGGTTGTGAGTTTCATTTTTGGCGAAAAAGTCAATAAAAATCAATACAGTGTGAGCTGGCGCATTCAGTGTTTTCAGTACCTATCGAGATTGGACACGTTTGAGAAGTTGTCAGAATGGAATGGACCGATCCTTTTGAAATTCCAACATCAGCAGCAAGGTCTCTAAATGTAAATCGACGTTTCAAGCACCAAATCTTTATTTTTTGGAAGTGAGTTTCGTCGGTTGAGGTTGATGATCGACCAGAGGGTTCTTCGTCTTCAATGCATTCTCTGCCTTCTTTGAACTGTTTATACCACTCCTAAACATTTCTTTCCGATATAGGAATGCTTATCAAATGCCTTCTGCAACATTCTATACGTTTCCGCAAACAAAATTTCATGCAAGTTCTTTTTGCTCAAATAATTCAGATATTTCAAAAATTTCCGAATCAGTTTTAGCGTCTCACAAAGCCAAGCATAACTCAAACACTGATGAATATTTGACGTCAAACTTCACACAGATTTCAAGGACAGTTCCGGCAACCTAAAAAAAAAAAAACTGAAATCCCATAAGTCTCGGGAATTTGAAATTTAAAATTGGTCTTATTTTTTGGGCAATATAGTATATTTTAAAACATCTGGGCAGATTACAGGCTGCTGTATTCTGTGATCATTTTATTTCCTGAAGTATCGGTAAAAATAAGTTACTAAAAATGTATCATCTAGGAGCTTTTCTTTTAGTAATAAATGAAACTTTTATACTAATTTAATTGTTGTGATACTTATTAACTTTTTATTAAATTAAAATAAAGATTACAAGCTATCGAAAAGGTTTTAATTTCATAATTGGTTAATTCATGTTTGGAGTGTACTGTTACATCAATTTATTTCCTTGAGTCTAATTTTACTCTGGTGATTCTTGATTTCTCAAATGGAGTCCCTTTTCAATTCCTACTATTAGTTCACACTCTCCCTATATATATCTTGTTCAAATTTGCAATCGTTCATAAAATACTTTTTATTCATCCACTCACGTTCAAATACATTTTTCGAACTTGTAGTGGAGTGACACTTGATGTTAATACAGTTTTTCATATATTAATTCATTAATTAAATTTAATTAATTAATTTTAGTTTTTTTTTAGATTTAAGTTGCATGTATCTAATAATAGATGGCGCCAAATGTAAGAAAAAAATTTAAACTTTATTTGTAAATTACTTTTCTGTAATATAGTGAAAAAAAGTATTAATTGACTTCAATTTTTTTTTTTTTTTTTATATTGCTTGTTTTATTTTTATTTGCATCTATTTCCATGGAAAACAACAGTTCTTTTCTGAGGCTTTTGTACTCATATTTTCAATTCTCATTTCAAATAATAAATAATGTATTATGTTTTAATGAAACATTGCCATAAAAAATTCTTTTATGTTTAAAAAATTGATGCTAGTCTAAATTTTCTATTTTGTTACTGAAAAAAAAAAATTTATTTTATTTTTTTGTTAATTTTTATCAAGAATCTATAATGATTTTTCTTTGAGCCAAACGAATATCATTATATTTCATGAAATTTAAAATGCTTTCAATAAGAATTGATTTTTTTAAAATATCTATATAAAAATTACATATATCAATTAGTTCATAAAAAAATGTCAATTTATTTATAAGTATAACAACAAGTATCGTCAATTTATCAAAAGTATAACAACAAGTATCGTCAATTTATCTTCTATTTCAATAAGTTTAATTTTCAACAAGTATCGTCAATTTATCAATAAATATAATAACCTTTTTCAGAATTCAATTTATCAATAAGTATAACAACAAATATCGTCAAGAATATATATCAATTATTCAATAAAAGTAAGTCGTCAATTTATCAATAAGTATAACAACAAGTATCGTCAATTTATCAATGCAAATAGTAAAATGTCTTTTTTTTCATATATCTATGACTCAATACTCAACTCTGACGAAATTTTAGATTCAGAAAATCATTTTTAAAAGTAACAACAGCAATCTATTTGTTGTTATTTTGACAATATCATTATAATAAATAAATAAAAAATTTAGACTTAAACAAATAATTTGATGTGAGTCAGATTTGTAGCATTAATATGAAATATAATCCTCATGTACACTGATATTTTTTGGTAAATGATAGTAGAACGTGATACTCACGAAAATACAAAAAATAAAATAAATTATTTCATGTTCAAAGATCATTAGATCATGATTGTTATTATGATTTTTATGATGTCCGAGTGGCTAGCTCTCTGGCCCACGGTACCACAGGTTTCGATCTCGAATCCCGGCCTTGCCATACTGTTTGTAGTGGTTCGGAATCCATTTCAAACCGTAGGTCCCGGTCTAACATGATCTCAGACGTTGAGAGTATATTATTACTCCGCGTCCGTAACTTATCTTCAAGCTACAAGCACCCCATTGGTAGTGCTAATAAATAAATAGTTATGCATAAAAAGACAACTGTCTAAGTTTTTGCCAGCTGCATTAGGAAAAAAACCATTAAATCGCACCCTACATATTCAAAGACGCTATTAAACTAAAGAAAATAAAAATGATTTAAAAATCTAAAAATACTTTAAATGCTGATATGTAAAGTAAATTTTAATGCTTAAATGTTTCTTTCAATAATATTACAAACAAAAGTAATACATTTTTGTCATATTTTAATTTAGACTGCAAAATTTTAGTATTTAATATCGTTACTGAAAAATAAATGACAAAATTTTTATTTTATAATAGTTATATGTTGCTTGTGCATCGAAATATTAAGTATATTTTTCAATAAAGAACATAGTAAATTAAAAACTTTATTTTTCTCTATAATTTATGTTTCAATATATTTCTATAGAGATTTAATTAAATACAGTACCAAACAGGATTTTTTAAGAAAGGAATTCCAAGAAACTCTCTATTAATTTTTTAAAAAAATAATATAACAAAACCTCTATTCCCCAGTTAATTTCATTTTTTTTCCTCCAAAATATTTATTAAAGAAAGGAAAAAAACTTTTTTTTTTTTTCCCTCAAACCAATCACTAAATATTTCATAAGCATATTACTTATAAAAATACGATTTCATTTTAAAAATACTTGGTTATTTCAATAAAAACTACAAGAAATTTTCTAATTTAATTCGAGAACGAATTAAGATTTGGAAGGAAAAAAATTAGAATACGAAGGTGTAAAAAGCAATTATTAAAGAAAGGAGTTTTTCGTTTTCATTTCTTTCTTTTTTTTATAATTTAATCTTAGAATTTCAAATACTTTTTTTCACGTAAACGGATGTTTTAGAAAAGTAAATGATTCTGCTACGTTTCTCAAATTAAATATTTTTTTTTTTTTTTATTTAAGATAATTATTATAAGAAGATTAATTTCGTTCAAATCAATCATACACTATCTTCATGCTGTTTGTATGGCATTCTTTTGAAAAATAAATTTGACAAAAATAAAAGAAACGATATCTTTTAACTATATACTTAGCATTTTATAATTCATAAAATAAATGCATGCGATTATATTAAAAATAATTCCACAAATTTTAGTGGTAGATGAATAGATAAATTTTTGATTACATCTAGTAGCATGTGCTATAAAAATTGATTTAAATAACAATGCAAACTCGGCGAAGATTAAGACAAAGTTTAAGAAGATTAAGACAAAGTTTAACACGAAGATTAAGACAAAGTTTAACACTTTCTCTTAAGATTAAGACAAAGTTTTAAACCTTTAGGAGAATAGGTTTGGTATGGTTTATTGTCACTATTGGTAAGCTTATTTGTCCTCTACGGTCATCTTGTGTACAGGACGGCTAAACAGACCAGGGACCTACAATTTAAAGTGGATTCCGAACCACTAACAAACATCTACAGCCACGATTCGAGCCTGAAGTCTGTGATACGAAGCACTAGCCATTTGGCCACCAGACCGCTTTTAGAAGGGTAGGGTATTCCTAGATTATTCGGAATCGTATAGAAATTCTGAGTCAAAAATGCTACATATGTTAGACACGGTAGATGGCCTTTTACTGGCGCGGGAATTCTGAACTTTCTCACAGTGATGTTGAAGAGAGATTTTACACATTGAAGTTGTGGTAATAAGACAGGTCATTATGCAAACTCCGGCTTACAGAGTTGTAGACTGCAATGAATAAATCGCACTTTGCTTGTAAGAGAAACGTACTCTATAAATAAAACTCTTTACAGAAAACTCTTTGTCATCCGTCTCATTTCAACTGCAATTTTCTTAAACTCTCAGACACAACATTTGACCAATCTTGAATTGGGCGTGGTCATCAGTGTATTGGTCTGCTTCATTGCCGGACCTGCATTGCCTTGATTGGCCCTTATCAAGATATTCATGTATTGACGGAGCGGCAAAATCCGATTGCAGATATCGCAGCTGCTATTGGAGAAATCCAATACTTGCCCGATTCAGAATATCAAAATTCCATAGACCTGAAAAATACCTGGTGTGGACCTGGTATGAAAGGACAACAATTCGAAAACCTCGCTTCATCTAGACTTTGGTATCATAGGCTTCAGGTTAGAATCCTGGGGGCGGTATGGATGTTTGTTAATATAGTTGGTTCGAAATCCACGTTAAACTATAGGTCGCGGTTTAATTAGTCTGAAGGGTGCATGAAATGATCAAAAAACAAAACCATCGTAGATCGACAAACCAAACCAAACCTCGCTTTATCTTTGCTACTGACTTGTTATTACTTTTGTTGATGCACATTAATAATCCACACATTCATTTGTGTCCTTTTATTACATTACAAAGTGATGAATATGATTCAGAGTCGTTTAGGAATGCTCTCACCTCACCTAGAAATTTGTAAACCTGATGCCAGAGCCGGATTTAGATGAAAAGAGGCCCTATGCTATTCCACTTATGAGGCCCTTTTCACCTCCCATTTTTAAGTTTGTAAATTACATGAGCGATAATAAAATACATCATTAATGTGATATATGTCAGTATGTTAAATGAAACATGTGGTGACGGGTACTAATCTTTATAAAAATAAAATGTGGTACGGATAATAAATAAAAAAAAGGCGAGAACACTTATTTGGACATTTATTTTCAACACGCGTTGATCTTAAGCATTACATTTTTATGTTTGTTTATTAGTCATACGCGTAAAATTTCTCCTTATTTTCGATTCAGTGTTTTAATCTTTACTGTTTTTAGAATAGTGTAATTTTAATTTTGCTAACAATGTGAATGTAGGCACCTCTTGATCTTGAGGCGCTAGTCTGAAGCCTAGTTAGTTTATAGGGAAATTCCTGCCCTGCCTGATGCTGGACACATGACGTCTGATAGAAAATTTTTCAGGTTTATTTCCACTCTACATTTTAAATGGGTTCAAGTCAATTTAAAAGTTATCTCTGAAAGTATCATTATCTCATATACGTTTCTGAACAAATCGAAATGGCATTGTCATTTTATCATTGTCACTAATTACTGTTTCAGGATTATATTACAGTCATTGCTTTTATACAGTCCATTGTTAATTGATTTATAGATTCGTGTACAAAACGCTGATGCAGAAAGGTGCCTTCATTATAGTCTATTTTTTTCTACGTATGGTGAACTGCCGACCATTTCCAATTAGTTAATATTTAGTTGTGAGAAAAAAGTGATGCAGCATATTACCTTCATCGTAGTCTATTTTTTTTCTTCTATAATGGTGAATTGCTGATCCTTGGCAATTGATTAATATTTTGGTGGGAGAAAAAATGATGCTGCAAGTTGCCTTAGTCTGTTTTTTTTTTCCTACAGTGGTGAATGAATTATGAAGTTTCTATTATGCTACGGGGGGTCTGAATGGCCGAGTGGCTAGTGCTCTGGCGCTCGGTACCACAGGTTTCGGGTTCGAGTCCTGGCGGTGCCGTCGATGTTTGTAGTGTTTCGGAATCCACTTTAAACCGTAGGTCTCGGTCTAATAGGGATCGTAGAGCGTTTCGAGGGCATTGTTACTCCGCGTCCGTAGCTTATCTTCAAGTTACACTCGCCCCGTGGGTAATGAAAAAGTGAGTAACGTCTGTGCACCAAGACAACTGTCTAAGTGTTTGCCAGCTGCATTAGAAAAAAAAAAATTATGCAACTATAATAAAGTTTCTATTATGCTACTATAATTAAATTGCTATTATGCTACTATAATGAAGTTGCTATTATGCTACTATAATGAAGTTGCTTTCATCATAGTTTTTTTTCTACAGTGGTGAACTACTGACCATTGTCAGTTGATTAATATTTTGGTCCTCGAAAAAATTAAGTAAGTTGCCTTGAGAATTGTTATTTTTCCTACAAGTGTAGATTGATGTTAATTGTCAATTGATTCATATGTATGTTCTTTGGGCAAAATTCTGATGCAGTAAATTGTCTTAGTGATAATGTTTTCTACATATGTGTATTGATGTCCATTGATGAAGAAAAAAATTTATATCCTAACGGGTCCATAAGTAAATACTATTATATCCGATTTCCATAAATAATTACTCCAATTTTGAGTGTATTAAAAACAGAATATTTCCACCAGTAAGCATTATTAACGATGCTAGATGCTTACCTACGTTGTCACAATCTCCTCCTATTCTCCTTGTTTCTTGAAAATTTAATTGTAGTAGCCCCACTAACTCCCATATCTTCCTATGCGTTAAGCTGCAATTCATAATTAGTATTTCCGAGGAAAAAAAAATGAAATTAACTGTGAAATAGAGTTTTTGTTATATTATTTTTATTTTAATTAATAGAGAGTTTCTTGGAAATTCTGTTTTTAAAAAATCCTGTTTGGTGCTGTATTTAATTAAATCTCTACAGAAATATAGTAAAACATAAATTATAGAGAAAGATAAAGTTTCTAATTTACTATGTTCTTTATTGAAAAATATACTTAACATTTCGATGCTCAAGTCGCATGTAATTATTTTAAAAAATAAAAATTTGCCATTTCTTTTGTTCAGTAACTATATTAATGTGGAAATTTTGCAGACTAAATTAAAATATGACTAAAATATGTTACTTTCGTTTGTAATGTTACTGAAAGGAAATTTGTTCCATTTACAAATGAAATTAAATTCTATTAATAGACTCAAAATTTTACTAATGAGGAATGAGGAAAATATAATAAGGAAATAATGAGGAAAAAGGACATTTTTAAGTTGATGGCATCTATTAAAATCATAATAAAAAGTTCTAAGATTTACAAACGTTTAATATAAGAATGCATGGGTAAAATTAAAAAACTGTGCTGGTGAAACATACTGCAAAATTAAAAAAATGAATTCTTTAAAATGTTGATAAGCAAACATTTTAATTAAGAAGAGTTATTTTGTTTTTACATTATTTCAGTCATAATGTTTCAGAACTGTTAGAATAATAAAAAAATTCCAAGAGGTAAAATTTCGTATTTTTATAGTGCTTTTATGTCAAAGTTGCATCAAATATCAGTATTTTATACTAACTAAACCCAAATACTTTTATTCTGAATAACCAGTAATCCCTTATATGCAATACATCACTTTAATTTTTTAAAATATTTTTTTGGCTTTACCTGCATGCATTGTTCGCGAAATTGAAATATTCATTTTGTTTTCTTCGATGCAAACTTTTGTGAAAGAAAATTTTCTCACAAAAGATTACTTTCAAAGGAGCTTTTACTTAAAAAGGAAAAAAAAAATATTGCGTTCCAGAAATCCTCTCATGGGAATTATATCCTTTTTATTTCTAACTTATTTTTCCTTGAAATCTTTCTGACATATCAGTTTTTCCCTTGTTATTCCCCAAACATGTCTTTATTTTTTTGCCACGTGTTACCGCAATTTGTTATCAAATAAATAAATTTCGAGATGAAAACTTGCATTTAATTTGGGAATTTCAAACTTTTGTTACATATTTTTTATCTTTTTGTAATACAATAAAAACAATCAAAAAAAGTTTAATATTTTTCAACTGAAACTGTTACTTCAAATCGCCTATCCATCATTATTCTAATATCAACATATTCCCTAGTGTGTTGTGTCTCACTTATTGATTAGGGAATATGTATCGACATATTCCCTAATGTATTGGTTGCTGTTATTTGTATATTGGTGAGTGGCAATGAAGAAAATATAAGCAGTTGAAAAGTTTTGTTCCATGGAAAAAAAAAAAAAAATGAGCTAAAGTAGTGTAAAAATGGTAAATATAATTATAAAATTGTCTATTATTTAATTATATACTTATAAGAATATTTTGTCTTAGATACATTAAAAGAAATAAAATTATGACGAACAATTCTTTTTTGTTGTTCCCCATATACCTAAAAGATTTTTTTATACGATTAATATGCATTAAATAGTGATGATTGAGAACAAAAAAAAGAATTTGCCCAGTATTATTATTTAAAAATTTCGGCCAAAAATAAGGGCCGTTGGGGCACCAACTGATAATAGGATTATTAGCATAACAGGATAGTTTTATTTACTTTCCTTAGAAAAAGGATCCAATAAATTAAATAAATAGAAAATGTTTGTGTAACTTTAAGTGGTTCTAAGACACTTATAGTATTTCTTGGTGGCCTAGTGGCCAAGCGGCTAGCAGTCTGGCGTTTGGTACAACAGGCTTCAGATTTGAATCCTGGTGGTGGCATGGATATTTGGTTCGAAATCCGCTTTAAACTGTAAGTCCCGTTCTGTTTAGTCCTCTTGTGCACAAGATGACCGTAGAGCGATAAACCAAACCAAACCAAACTATAGTTTTTTTATCGCGTGGCAGTATCTCTAAAATGTCTTGATGCACCATTAGAATGCGTCATGCACCATTATTTTTATATATACCATATATATAAATACATTATATAATATATAATATATAAATTAAATCATCTAATTTAGTCATCATGAGTAGATTGCTAAAAAATCTCGCCAATCGAAGAAAATGCCTCGCGGCGGCAATCGCATGATTTAGTAGCAAATTCTTATGTCAAATTTATATTTTTAATTAAATTATTTTTAATAAAACTGATTAAATCTATTCATTTACATAGACTTTTATAAGCCAGTGTTCTTGATAAAATTTACCTACACAATAAAATGAATGACTTAAATCAATTGATCTTTTCTCACTTTTTAGTGTATTTTAAATTTAAAAAAAAAATTACCACCTTATTAAGTGTAGAAAAATATCATCTTGTTAGGTGTAGAAAAACAATTATCACCTTATTATGTGTAGAAAAATTATCGCCTTATTACATGTAGAAAAAAAAAATTAACAGTTTATTAGATATAGAAAAAAATTAACACCTTATTAATTGTAGAAAAAAAATTATTACCTTATTAGTTATAGAAAACAATTAACACCTTATTAAGTTGTTGAAAAAAAAATAACACCTTATTAGGAGTAGAAAAAAATAACACCTTATTAGGAGTAGAAAAAAATTAGATGTATTATAACACTGCCATAGAACATTTACACTGAATTTACTCCGATATTCAGTTTTTTAAAAAATATAAACAAAAAGGAAAACTTCGAAATATTAAAAGAAAATAAAGAAAATAAATTATGTTCTGTAGTTTTGTAGGAAATATACTGAGTGAATATATTTTTAATTTAGTAGCATATAACAGAAAAAAAAAAAAATAATTTATACA
Source organism: Caerostris extrusa (assembly GCA_021605095.1). Taxonomy (NCBI): domain Eukaryota; kingdom Metazoa; phylum Arthropoda; class Arachnida; order Araneae; family Araneidae; genus Caerostris; species Caerostris extrusa. The sequence continues at coordinate 26,751 of BPLR01010415.1, read as the reverse complement.
TCAAGACTTTTAGAAAATGAGAAATATAGAAATTGAAAGGGAAAAAATTTTTTGAACACTCTGGCCTTTACTTTACGAAGAAATAACAACTGAAGTTTCCACAGTAATTACGATGATTACTGAATTCTCGGTATTCTGATATCTCTCAGTGTTCTCAGTGTTCAGTGTTTATTTTTAATCTCCGAAACATATTTCGTGATTGTAAACAAAAAAAAATTAATATTAATTTTCACGTAAAATAAAATATTTCCAGTTTCATAAAACTGCATTTTATATCGTCTGTTTACTTTTATTTCAAAGCTGTATTTACAGAGCTTCTCAAAATATTATCATTTAAATTTTTTATATTCAAAATAAAATATATTGTTTTTTCATAATCTTTTTCCATTTAAGTTATAAATGTTGACTTGAATTTGTCAAATATACATATTTTAAATATCCAAAGCAAAAAAACTTGTAAAAGGTCTGAAATTTTCAAAATCACATTTTATATTTCTATAACGATATCTTTTAACTTTTATGTTACCAGACATAGTGCCTAAAATATATATATATATTCACCATTAAAACATACAGGGGGTTATCAAAATAATGGAAATAGCATAGATTTATAAATTATGGCAATAGAAATTATAACCTTTGAATAATAAATTATGACATATGAATTTATAAAGAAACCTTTATTAGTATGGTGTAGGACCACCTTTGGCATGTAATGCAGCTTGGATATGCCCCAGGAATCGATTCATACAAGTGCTGAATAGTGTTTTTTTTATTGTACCATTCTTCATGGATATATTGTGAAAGTTCTGGGAGAGATGCAGGTGGAGGATATAGATTCCGTACTGAACACACTAAAATAGACCATAACTGTTCAATGATATTGAGATCGGGTGACAGTGCGAGACAATGTAGATGTTTAATTTCATCCTCGTGTTCATCAAACCATGATTGGACAAGTCCATGGATGGTGCATTATCATCCTGGAAAATTCCATCTCCTGCAGTTTGCACCATAGGATGGACCTGATCAGCAAAAATTTCTCTATACTTCTCCCAAGTGATCCTACCTTTCAGGGTTACGATTGATCCAGCAGAAAACCACGACACGGCTGCCCATATCATGACATATCCAACTGCATGCTTGACAGTTGGAAGGAGACAATCACGATCATGGTGATCGAGGTGTCCTCCAAATGTACACCCGTCCTGTTGTAGGGAAAAAGTGTGAAAGACGATTCGTCACACCATATTACTTCTTCCACTTATCAATCGACCAGGTTTTCTGAGTGTGGCATCACTGTAGACGATGTTTGGCATTGACATCTGTTACAAATGGCTTGGGAATTGCTGCTCTGGCGTAAATATCTTGTTTATGAAGGTACCTTCTAACTGTAATGATTGATACTGGAGACCCCAGATGCTGATTGAGCTCTGCGGTCACTTTTGCTGCAGTTGTTCGCTTTTTGAGACATCACAATCCACTTCAATACCCGTCGGTCTCTTTCACCGAGTTTCTCTTTCCATCCACTCTTTTGCTTTGCCGAGCTTGTCTTGTTAAGCTGTGTGTATGCTGTCATGACTTTAGACACCGTACCTCTAGATACGCCTAAAAGTTGGGATATTTGGGTTACACTTGCTCCAGATAGAAGGGCTCCTACAATTTGGTCTCTTTGAAAATCTGAAAGGTCCGACATTTAAGGCGTTTGAAATAAATCCAAGACTTACAGAATTTCAATAAAATTACCACATACTACCAGAATATATTAGTGTTTTTTGTATTACATTGCTTTAATTTTTTTTTTCTAATATCTAATCTAACGTTTTTATATATTTTTGCATTTCATATTTCTTCCTTTTTCAATCTTTAAAGTTTTTGATATTTAGTTCTGTTCTTGTAAGAATTTTCCCCATTGTTCAGCTTCTGTGCATCCAAAAGTGAATTAAGCAAAATTTTTCCGCCCCCATCTTGCGTCCATTCATTTCACCCACATCATTCACAAACTGTATAGGGGCAACTCAGCTCTATTCACAGTGATGTGGTGTGGTGTGTAGTAGTAGTAGTAGTAGTACCAGAATATATACATTTCTATTTTTAAAAAAATTGGTAGCTATTATTTTAAGGCTTAAAGCGCATTCAAAAATGTCACTTTTATTCACAGGTGTTTCCATTATTTATCCCTGTATCTTTTAACTTTTCTGTTCCTATACCAGACATAGTGTCTAGAAAAGTAAAATATATTCACCATTAAAGCATAGGTTTTGAAGCAAAACTTACTATCTCGTTTCATCTTTCAAAGTATCTTTTTTGGAATATTTAAAAAGACATCCAAATATCCTATGTCATCTCATTCCACGTTACAAAAACAGCCAAAATAATGTATTATTTATGAAGTCCGGTTGAAGTCGTTTTGTCTCATTTTGGATTTTGTTAGATATTCATTACAAAATGCAGTTTTTGAACAGAGAGAAAAAACTTTTTGCTCGTATTACCTACAAAGTTCTATAAAATTAAAGGTCTTTCTGTCAAATTATGGTCAAGGCTTAAGGAATCCAAGACGTAGGTTTTCTTGGGAAAATACAATTTATTCAGGAGTTGCAGACTTAATTTAAGGATAGAATAATTACATTTTTTCTTGTTTTCTTTTCTTTTTCTTCTTTTTTATCATTTTCTTCCAAAAACTTTTTTTGATAATTTAAATTATTTCTTACTTTCTACTTGTAAAATAAATTTTTTTTTTAATTCAACTGAAAAGAGTGATTTTTTTTCACAAGAATTACTTCGAATATGTTTGTTAAATAATACATTCTATTCTATTTCCATTCTTTTTATTTATAAAAATATAATGCATAAAATAGTTGTACTAAATGAACTAATTTATATGCATATATCCATTTAGTGTTTTTCCACCAGTTCTAATTTTTTTTTTTACTTTATTTAAATATATTTTCTTTCTCATTTTAGATTTTGATTATAATGCAAGTATTTTTGTATAAAATTTATTTATGACGTAATTTAGAATCTATATATGATAATTTAAAAAAATACTTATAATTATATTGTTAAAAAGATTTTTAAAAGTGTTTGCGTCATAAAATGTTACATACAGGCTTTTTTTAATCATGAAAACTGATTTTTAAAAAAAATGAAATAAACTGATAAACTGATAAAATAAACTGATTTTTAAAACTGAGTTAAAAAAATACACGCTAATTTACGTCAATAATGATTCATTCGATTTCAAAATAGAGAAAATAATTGTTATGATATTTAAAAATTTTATGATATAACCAAGTTTCCTCCTATGCACTGCCAGGAGTGCCCCCTTGATGTTCAGGAGAAACAGTCAGGTTAGGCCAGAGATTCTCACTCGAGAGGAAATATATTTTCCGCACCCTGCGCGTATCTAAGTTTCGGATTTTCAGCTTAGAAGTGGATTCTTTTCACGAATCTATAATTTCACGGACTTTAAATGTGTTAAATATTGTATTTCTCAAATTGCATGTGTGTGGTATTTGTGTGTATGTCAATAAAGCTGTGAGTTCTTAAACCTGTGCCAAATTATATTAACCCAACCAATCAAGCTCCAATCCAGTTGCCCAACCTGCACACTACAAAGTGGCTTTCACTTTCCTGGGATAAAATGTATCAGTTTATTTAAAATTATAATTTCTAAACTAATAATAATGTTTAAACTAATAAGAACAAATATAGTAAAAGATAGATTAAATTAATGAAGTTGCAGTTAATATTCTAGCGAATTGGCTGCATACTGAAATTTTCTGTAGATTAATTAATTAATTTCATTTGTACTTTTGAAGTAGATGGTTTCAAATGCATATTTTTAAAGTTCACTATAATTATTGAATAATAATAAAAAATTTATTATAATAAAAAATATTATGAATAAAAAATTATTATTATAGTAAGGATTTCTAAAAAGAAACAAAAAATTAAAAAAAAAAAAAGTATTAAATATTTGTATTCATAAAATTCATATTTAAAAAATATTATAAATAAAAATTATTATTATAGTAAGAATTTTTAAAAAAAACAATAGATAAGGTAAAAATAAAAGTATTAAACATTTTCATTCATAAAATTCATATTTAAAAATATTATTAATAAAAAATTATTATTATAGTAATAATTTTGTAAAAGAAACAAAAGATAAAATAAAAATAAGGTGTTATGTAGTTTTATTCACTTACGCAAGCAGAATTAATAAAACGAATTTTTTATCTATCTTTTCTCATATAATATGTGTTTAAAAATTAAAAAAAAAAAAAAAAATTTTAATGCCTTTCTTCGTAATTGAGAAAAAATTAGATTTTTAGCATACTCAATTTAATCTACTAGAATATTTAAAATGAATTAACATCAAACGGGAAATAAAATTATGAAACTTTCAAAAGTCAAAAAACCAAAGTTTCTTATATTCTATTATTTTATATGAAATCTTTTAAATCAATAAGTTTTTAATGAAGTGATATGTGACAAAATTTTAAAGATTTAAATCTTTAACTGTCAAAAATAAGAAATATTGGAATTTTTAAAAAAGGTAGAAACCATTTGACCTTTACATTTCACAGGAAGTAATAACTAAAGTTTTCAAAATAGATATGACGAGTACTGACATGAGATTTTAATAAGCCTATTAATATTCCCAAAATACCCTTTTATAAAAAAAAAATGAATTGAAAGGAATTCCAATTTCCTTCGCTTTCAGTAAAAATGATTTATCTATTATTTGGAAAAAAAAGAAAAGAAAAAAAAGGTTGATATATGTTCTGAAAAGTCAATTCCATTTTGCCGTTTTTCTGCGTGGGGGTAAAGATCACAGCTTGCTTCAAGTGTCAATCGAACACTTTTGTAATCCAGAATAGAATATCACGTCGAATCACTTGCATAAAAAAGAAAAAAAGAAAAAGAAATCAAAACTTGAAAATATCATTGTTCGACTTTGCGGAAAGTTCACCAAACGATATTGAAAAACGAAACTTCCCACTCTCGTGTATTGGCAACGTTGTATTGTTATGAAGATTCTTCTGGAATACAATTCGAATTTCAAGTAGTTCTTTTCCTCCTCGCTGGAAGGTAAAGATAACATATCGAGACGGTGCAGGGTTTGGTAACCGTAAATATATAAATTGTATTTTTGTTGGTTGAAAAAAAGATTTTCAATGCATTTAAATGCGGAAAATATTTAAATGAATTAGAAAAATTGGATTTAAAATATAATATATCTGCAAAAATCGATTTCAAAATTAAATTTTTCATTTTGTGTTTTATTAAAAGCAAAGAAAAATATAATACAAATAAATTGTTTCCTTTTTACATTAAGAATTGTACCAAAAGATTTCTAGCCAGCAGAATAAAAGGTTCTTCGTGATTTTAAATAAGAAAGAATTTAACAAGGCATCCTATTAAAGAAACTATTAACTTTCTGAAAATTCTTGTATATAGTGTCATTTTTTATTTTAAGACATTTGACAAATACTTTTTAAATAGGTACAATACAAAATTAAAAACAAATATATACATTCTCTGCTAATAATAACAAAATATTTGACGATTATTTAGTGTATCACTGTTTTATTAGTACATAAAATGAACACTGTAACAAATTTGCAAAAATTTTATAATCCGTAATTTTTCCTTACTGTTCTTTATTCATATTATGATAAAAATATTTATAACTCTTATTATTTATAAAAATACCACCAGTTCACCAAACGATATTCACCAACGATTTCACAAGTTCACCAAACGATATTGAAAACGAAATTTTCCACTCGTATATTTGCAACATTGTATTGTTATGAAGATCTTCTGGACAATACAATTCGAATTTCAAGTAGTTATTTTCCTCTACGCTGTAAGGTAAAGATAACATATCAAGATGGTGCAGGATTTGGTGACCGTACATATAAAAATTGTATTTTTTTTTGAAAAAAAAAAAAAAAAAGATTTTCAATGCATTTAAATGTGGTAAATATATAAATGAATTTAAAATATAATATCTTTTTGCAAAAATCGATTGCAAACAGAAATGAAATGTGATTTTTCATTTTGTGTTTCACTAAAAGCAAAGAGAAAAATAATGCAAATAAATAATAGCAGAAATTGTTTTCTTTTTTTTTACATTAAGGTTGTACCAAAAGATTTATAAAAAGCAGAAAAAGATTCAATATTAAATTAAAAGAATTTTACAAGGCATCTTATTAAAGAGACTACTACCTTTTGAAAATTCTTATATGTCGTGTTATTAGTTGTTTTAGCATTTAAGGCATTTGACAAATACTTTTTAAAAGGAAAAAAATGAAAAATAAAAATATACTTTTTCTCTGCTAATGACATAAAAAATATTTGACGGTTATTTAGTGTATCACTGTTTTAGTAGTAGAAGAAAATAAGCATTGTAACAATACTTTGGAATAATGTTATATTCCAGCAAATTCCAGATTAATTTTATATTCGAGCTAAGGTGACGTCAATTTTTTTCCTGCCTTTTTTATTCATATTATAATAAAACTATTTATAATTTTTATTATTTAAAAAAGACTTTGTTATTTTAATGAATTATAAAATGATGACGTAATTTTAAGATAATATTACAAATCACTTTTTTTAATCGTTTGAAACTTATATTATTTAAAAAGTTTCAAAGATAATAGAGTTTTTTTGTTAAAGGATGCCGTTAGCTTTTTTCATGCGCGCTAGGGAAAAAGCTAACGGACGTCCTAACGGTATGCAAAAACTAATGATTAAAAAATATTTATTTTTAATTATACTTCATTCTTATTATGTTCTGGGATAGTTTATCAAATTTTTATGACTAGTTTCATCATTTTAAGAAATAGTATCTTTAATATAAAGTTAGTAGACAATTCTATTTATGAATAAATTGTTACTGAAGTTTCTTTTTTTTTTTCTTTGTACGAGGCATAAATTCATCAAAAATAATATCAGGTAAAACTGTTCAAAATAATAGTCACTTTTTATAGTTTTAAATCTAGCATAATGAAAAAAATTCATGAAATTCATTTTCCTAATCAAAATATTGTAACGTCTCGCCCTATAACGACTTTAAGAAGACGGTCACTTTCAGGTTCCTGGGAACATACTAATTTTTATTTACAAGCACTAAATATGTATACAAATAATGTACTCTGGGTTATTAAACAAAAAAAAAAATTAAGCATTAAAATAAAAATCTGATCACAAGTGTACGATTAAATCACAAATACAGCTCACTCGATAAGTGATTTTCAGAGTTCTTGAGTTTACGTAGAACCTAATGGCCTGTTCTGCGTCAGAACTGATACACGGTGATGCAAGGTGTTCACTTTGCAGACAGGCGGAAACTCCAACCTATTCAGTCACTTCACAGAAAAAAGGTAAAAAACAGCACTTCTGGTCGATTCGTCTCAGAAGTCTCTCTCTTCTTCACAAAACACCTCTCTTTTAAGACAATGTGCCAACAGGGGCAGTCAGATTCCCTCACTTCTCATTGGAATAGACATTTCTCAGCTCGTGGTCGATCACTAATCCCGATGGAATAACTCATGGTATAGTTCATATTTAATCTATAGTTGTTTCGACCTGTGAAAGTCATTCAGACATACGCTAATTTCCTGAGTCTCATTATGCATGATACCGAATATTTGCTATTAGATCTGAGTGACAAGTTATTCTCATTAGTACAAAACACTAATGTAATATAACTACGTTCAATACTGCTTGTTCTATTGTCAAATTTCAATGATGGGTTTATTATATAATCGTCAAATAACATAAATTCCTCTCTCCTGGGAATGAAGTGCCAAAAGTCTTCCCATGAGAAAAAATGCTACAATATAATTAAATTATAATTTTTACATGTCAAAATTAAATTTTTATTGACAACTAAAATTTGTTGCAGAAATATTTTCCATCGAGGGAAATAAAAAACTTAAAAAAATCTAAAAGTATCTTTTTTTGAAAAAAAAATATTTAGTATCATTAATAATGCATTTTAAATTTTTTGTTTATTTCAATACTAAACTTTTTAAAACTCCATTACATTATTAGGTAACTTTTTGTAAAAAAAAATCTAATACTTGCAATAGCCTGATGAAAAGTGCAAATACCAAAGAAAATCTATTAAAATAAATGTTTCCATATATTGCGATTAACAAAAGTACGCTAGGATGACCTAGAAATTTTATCTAATGCCGTTTCTTGAAAAGACATTCCGATTCATATATCTTTCTCAACTTGGCACAATCTTGGATCATTCCTTTAATGTCCGTAATCCATCAACGCTGCCGTTCATTTGACCCAAAACCATTTGCAAAGAACAGTTTATCACAGAACGGTGGCAGCAGTGGAAGAACGAAATTAGTCCCATAATAATGACAGAGACATTCCATAGCAAATGATATTTATTCTGTTAACAGCAAGAATATAAAAGGAAATAAGACAACGGCATGTGAAATCCTTGGAAGTTTTCAGAATATTACATCCATTAAAGCTGCTATTAAAGTCGTAAAAGTACTGTTTTTATGCGGGGAAGAACTGATAAGAAAGGATTTTAGTTGTTGTAACTATAACAATTTGGAATCAGAAAATGTGAAGAGTAAAATTTTTTCAGAAATGCAAAAACAATTTTACTAAGTGGAAGGAATTCTTTCTATTACATCCAGAATTTTTGCAGTTTGTGGAAAGAGAAAAATCATTATAATTGTTTTTAACAATAAAAAGAAACATTGTTTTATTTCAAATTATATTCGTGCATATTTCAAGAAATAAATTTATGATATTTAAAATCATCTTTACCTAAAATGATAAGTAATAAGTATACGAATATGTTTGTTGAAAACTTTTTTTATATAAAATAACCCCTCTCCCTCTTCTTAACAAAAAAACCCTCTCTTTTATCACCAATCCCGATGGAACAACTCATGGTATAGTTCATATTTAATCTGTAGTTCTTTCGATCTATAAAGGTCGTACCGATATTAGCTAATTTTCAGTCTCATTATACATGATACTGAATATCTGCTATGAGCTAATAATGACAGAGGCATTCCATAGCAAATGATATTTATTCTGTTAGCAGCAAGAATATAAAAAGGAATGAGAGAACGGTATGTGTAAGCATTGGAATTTTTAGAATATTACATTCATTAAAGCTGCTATTAAAGTCGTTAAAAATACTGTTTTTTATGTGGGAAGCAACTGATAAGAAAGGATTCTGGTTGTTGTAAGATGCAGCGGAACTAACGATAACAATTTGGAATCAGAAAATGTGAAGAGTGAAATGTTTTTCAGAAATGCAAAACAATTTTACTAAGTGGAACTGTGGAACCCATTTCAAGAAATTCTTTCTATTGCACCTAGGATTTTTGCATCTCAGAGTAAAATCATTATAATTGTTTTTAACAATAAAGAAACGTTGTTTGTTTTTAAATTATATTCATGCATATTAAATTATATTCTTAAATAAATTTATGATATTTAAAACTTATTTAAGCTAAGCATGACTTTGTAATAAGCATATAAATATGTACGTTGAAAACTTTTTACATAAAATAACCCATCTCCATCTCCTTCAAAAACCCTCTCTTTTAAGACAATCTGTCAAGAGGAGGCTCAGCTTCTCTTATTTCTTGTTTGAGTAGGCATTTCTCAGCTCGTGGTCTATCACCAATGACGATGGAAGAACTCATGGTATAGTTCATATTTAATCTATAGTTGTTTCGACCTGTGAAGGTCGCGCAGGTATTCGCTAATTTCCTGAGTCTCATTATACGTGGCACCGAATATCTACTATCAGATCTGAGTGACAAGTTATTCTTATTAGTACAAAACACTAATTGCATGTAATATAACTACCCACAATACGGTTTGTTAGCTATCAAATTTCAGTGATGGGTTATTGTATATTTGTCAAATAACATACATTCTCTCTCCTGGGAATGAAATGCCAAACTCTTACCGAGAGAAAAAAAAGCTACAATATAATTAAATTATAATTTTTAGATGTGAAAATTAAAATTTATTGCTGAAATATTCTTCCATCGAGGAAAGCAAAAACTTAGAAACAAATCGAAAGTGTCTTTTTGAAACAAAATATATTTAACATCATTAATAACGTATTTAAAGTTTTTTGTTTATTTTAACACTAAAATTTTTAAAACTCCCTTGATATCCATTGCATTATTAGGTAACTTCTTTAAATTGTAAAAAATCTAATACTTGCAATAGCCTGGTGAAAGTGCAAATACAAAAGAAAGTCTATTAAAATAAATGTTTCCATATATTGCGATTAACAAAACTACGCGCTAGGATGACCCAGAAATTTTATCTACTGCTATTTCTTGAAAAAGACATTCCGATTCATATATCTTTCTCATCTTGGCACAATCTTGGATCATTCTTTAATGTCCCGTAATCCATCAAAGCTGCCGTTCATTTGACCCAAAACCATTTGCAAAGAACAGTTTATCACAGAACGGTGGCAGCAGTGGAAGAACGAAATTAGTCCCATAATAATGACAGAGACATTCCATAGAAAATGATATTTATTCTGTTAACAGCAAGAATATAAAGGAATGTGAAAGCCTTGGAAGTTTCAGAATATTACATCCATTAAAGCTGCTTTTAAAGTCGTAAAAGTACTGTTTTTTTATGTGGGGAAGAACTGATAAGAAAAGGATTTTGGTTGTTGTAAAACGCAGTGAACTAACGATAACAATTTGAAATCAGAAAAATGCGAAGAGTGAAAGGTTTTTCAGAAATGCAAAACAATTTTACTAAGTGGAACCCGGGAACACATTTCAAGGAATCCTTTTCTATTACGTATAGGTTTTTGCAGTTTGTGGAAACAGTTACATCATAGCAATTGCTTATAACAGTAAAGAAACATTGTTTTATTTTCAATTATATTCGTGCATATGTTAAAAAAAAATTTGTGATACTTAAAACATTTTTACAAGACTTTGTAATAAGTTTACAAATATATATGTTGAAAATTTCTTATATATAAAATAACTCCTCTCCCTCTTCTTCACCAAAAACCTTTTTTTAAGATAATCCGGAAGGGGAGGGATCAGCTTCCCTCACTTCTCATTGGAGCAGACATTAACTTAACCTACACACTACAAACCTAACCTCCACACACACAAAGTTGCTTTCTCTTTTCTGAGACAAAATGTATAATTTTATTTAAAATTATATTTTCTAAACTTAAAATAATTTCTTATTTCTTAAAATAATAATGTTTAAATTAATAAGAACAAACATAGTAAAAGATGGATTAAATTAATGAAGTTGCAGTAAATATTCTAGCTGATTGGCTGCATATTGAAATTTTCTGTAGATTAATTAATTAATTTCATTTGTACTTTTGAAATAGATGGTTTCAAATGCATATTTTTAAAGTTTGCTATAATTATTGAATAATAATAAAAAGTTATTATAATAATAAGTATTATAAATGAAAAATTATTATTATAGTAATGATTTCTTAAAAGAAACTAAAGATAAAAAGTAAAAATAAAGTATTAATATTTTTATTCATAAAATTCATCTTAAAAATATTATGAATAATAAATTATTATTATAGTAAGAATTTTTAAAAGAAACAAAAAGATAAAAGGTAAAAAATAAAAAGTATTAGATATTTTATTCATTAAATTCATATTTAAAAATATTATTGTGGTAAGAATTTCTTAAAAGAAACAAAAGATAAAGTATAATTTTGGTATGAAATATTTTTTTTTTCATAAAATTCATATTTAAGAATATATTAAATAAAAATTATTATTATAGTAAGAATTTCTTAAAAGAAACAAAAGATAAGGTAAAAATAAAGTATTAAATATTTTATTCATTAAATTCATATTTAAAAAAATATTATTGTGGTAAGAATTTTTAAAAGAAACAAAAAAAGAAAAAGCAAAAATAAAATATTAAATATTTTTATTCACTTACACAAGCAGAATAAATTAAACGAATTTGTTTATCTTTTCTCATTTAATATGTATTTCAAATTTAAAAAATCTTAAAACGTCATTCTTTGTAATTGGCAAAAAAATTAGATTTATTAAAATACTTTAGCTAATCAATTAGAATATAAGATAAATTAACGCCAAAAATTTATTTTTTTAATTATGTATAAGAAAACAGGAAAAAATTGGGAAACATTAAAAAATCAAGAAATCAAATTTTATTCTATTCTATTGTTTTGTATTAAATAGTTTAAATGAACAAGTTTTTAATTAAGTGGTACGTGACAAAACATTAAATCAAAGATTTAAATTAACTATCAAAAAATAAGAAATATTGGAATTTTTAAAAAAGGTAGAAACCATTTGACCTTTACATTCACAGGAAGTAATAACTAAAGTTTTCAAAATAGATATGACGAGTACTGACATGAGATTTTTAATAAGCCTATTAATATTCCCAAAATACCCTTTTATAAAAAAAAAAAAGGAATTGAAAGGAATTCCAATTTCCTTCGCTTTCAGTAAAAATGATTTATCTATTATTTGGAAAAAGGACAAAAAAAAAAAAAAGGTTGATATATATTCTGAAAAGTCAGTTCCATTTTGCCGTTTTTCAGTGTGGGGTAAAGATCACAGCTTGCTTCAAGTGTCAATCGAACACTTTTGTAATCAGAATAGAATATCACGTCGAATCACTTGCATGAAAAAGAAAAATAGAAAAAGAAATCAAAAACTTTTGAAAATATCATTGTTCGGCTTGCGGAGAGTTCACCAAACGATATTGAAAACGAAACTTCCCACCACTCGTGTATTGGCAACGTCGTATTGTTATGAAGATTCTTCCGGAATACAATTTTAATTTTCAAGTAGTTCTTTTCCTCTACGCTGCAAGGTAAAGATAACATATCGAGACGGTTACAGGAGTTCGAGACGGGTGCAAGGACGGTGCATAAATTGTATTTTTGTTGGGGAAAAAAAAAAGATTTTCAATGCATTAAAAGCGGAAAATATTTAAATGAATTGGAAAAATTTGATTTAAAAATAATACATCTGCAAAAATCGATTTTAAACTGAAATTTTTCATTTTGAGTTTTACTAAAGGCAAAAAGAAGAATAATACAAATAAATAAAGCCAGAAATTGTTTTCTTTTTACATTAAGAACGTACCAAATATTTCTAACAAGCAGAAGAAAGATTCAATTTTAAATTAGAAAGAATTTTATGAGCCATCTTATTAAAGAGACTATTAACTTTCTGAAAATTCTTATATGTCATTAATCATTCTTTCTTTTAGTATTTAAGATATTTGACAAATACTTTTAAAAAGAAAAAAAAATTAAAAAAAGAAAAATATATTTTCTCTACTAATGATAGCAAAATATTTGACAGTTATTTAGTGCATAACTGTTTTATTAGCAGAAAAATGAACACTGTAACAAATTTGCAATAATTTTATATCCATAATTTTTTTCCTACTCTTCTTTATTCATATTATAATAAAACTATTTAAAATTTTTATTATTTATAAAAAAATACTACCAGTTTAAAAAATAATATCAAGTTTTTGCAAGAAAGAAAGGAAATATTTTTTCATTTTGTGTTTACTAAAAAGCAAAGAGAAAAATAACGCAAATAAATAATGCCAAGAAATTGTTTTCTTTTTACCTTAAGAATATACCAAAGAATTTTAACAAGTTGAAAAAGATTCAATTTTAAATTAAGAAAATATTTTTTAGAAATCGTCTTATAAAAGACACTATTACCTTTTTGAATTCTTGTATGTCCTTATTTGTTTTAATGTTTAAGGCATTTGGCAATTTCACGATTTCACCAAACGATATTGAAAAGAAACTTCCCACTCGTGTGTATTGGCAACGTTGTATTCTTATGAAGATCTGCTGGAATACAATTCGAATTTCAAGTAGTTCTTTTCCTTTGATTTATTAGTAGATAAAATGAACACTGTAAAAATTTGCCATAATTTTATAGTCCACAATTTTTTTCCTGCTCTTCTTTATTCATATTATAATAAAACTATTTATATTTTTGGAAAAATTTGATTTTAAAAATAATACAGTTCAACAAACGATTTTCACCATCGATTTTCATTTTGAGTTTTACTAAACGATATTGAAAAGAAACTACCCACTCGTGTATTGGCAACGTTGTTTCTTTTTTAAGATTCTTCTGAACGTACAATTATTTCAACAAGTAGTTCTTTTCCTTTTGCAAGGTAGATCTGTACAAATGCAGGATTTGGTAACAGTAAATATATAAAGACTGTATTTTTTTCTGGAGGGGAAAAAAGAATTCCAATGTATTTAAATGTCATTCTATTTAAATTTGGAATTTAAGATATTTGAAAATATTTTCTAAAAAAAAAAAAAAAAAAAAAAAAATTTTTTTCATTTTAATGTTTTAATAAAAAGTTAATAATAATAAAAATAATTTTTAAAGCAAAAAACTAATAAAAATAAATAATTTGCAGAAATTGTTTTTCTTTTTAAATTTCTTTATTCATATTATTTAAAACTATTTAAAAGATTCAATTTTAAATTAAGAAAATTTTACTTGACCAGTTTAAGAAAATTTTATAAAAAAAAGTTACCTAATAATGTAAAATATTTTTCAAGGGAGTTTTAAAAATTTAGTTTGAAAACAAAAATGGTTTACTCTTCCCTCAATAAATAATGCTTTTGTAAATTGTAATAATTTAACCTTAAGTGCAAATACCAAAAAAAATTAAAATAAGTTGTTTCCCTAAAAAAGATTAACAAAGTTTTAGGATTAGAAATTTTATCTAATGCCGTTTCTTGATAAAAGACACTATATACCTTTGAAATCTTGGACCATTCCTTATTTAATCCATCAACGCTGCCGTTTTTGACCCAAAAACCATTTACAAAGAACAGTTTATCACAGAACGGTGGCAGCAGTCGATAAAGAAAGAAACTTCCCATAATAATGATTGAGCAACGTTCCATTCTTATGATATTTATCTGCTGTTAACAGCAAGAATATCAAAGGAATGTGAGGAGCCTTGGAAGGTTTAGAATATTACGTCATTAAATGCTTTTAAAGAACACTGTAAAAAAGTTTTTTATGTGGGGGAAAAACTGATATTTTGGTTGTTGTAAAATTTTTTTACTAACTCTTCTTTATTCGTGAAATGTTTTTCAGATAAAAACATATTTTTGTATTATTCATAAAAAATACCATTTCAACAAACGATGTTCACCATCGATTTCAGTTTGTGAGGAACAGTTTACCAAACGATATTGAAACAGAAACTTCCCACTCGTGTATTGGCAACGTTGTATTTTTATATTTAAAAACATTCTTAATAAATACAATTCGAATTTCAAGTAGTTCTTTTCCTCTATTCGTTGCAAAAAAAAGATAACACATCAAGCGTGCAGGAACAACTTGGTAACAGTAAATATATAAATTGTATTTTTTGTGGAGGGGGAAAAAGAATTCCAATGTATTTAAATGCGGAAAATATTTAAATGAATTGGAAAAATTGAGATTAAAATATAATATCTCTGCAAAAATTTATTTGCAAAAAATAAATTTTTCATTTTTGTGTTTTAATAAAAGCTAATAATAATAAAAATAATTTTTTAAAAGAAAAACTAATAAAAATAAATAATACCAGAAATTGTTTTCTTTTTTTAAATTAAGAATGTACCAAAAGATATTTAACAAGTGAAGAAGATTCAATTTTAAATTAGAAAGATTTTAAATTGACATTTTAACAAAAACTTTTTATAAAAAAGTTACCTAATAATGTAAGGGATATCAAGGGAGTTTTAAAAATTTAGTTTTGAAAACAATTGCAATGGTTTTACTCTTCCCTCAAGCTGCAGAATTGTAGGTAACTTTTTGTAAAAAAGTCTAATAATTGCAATAGCCTGGTAAAAGTGCAAATACCAAAGAAAAATTAAAAAATAAATGTTTCCCTATATCACGATTAACAAAACTATGCTAGGATGACCTAGAAATTTTATCTAATGCTGTTTCTTGAAAAGACATTTTGATTCATATATCTTTCTCATCTTGGCACAATCTTGGACCATTCCTTTAATGTCCCGTAATCCATCAACGCTGCCGTTCATTTGACCCAAAAACCATTTACAAAGAACAGTTTATCACAGAACGGTGGCAGCAGCAGTCGAAGAACGAAATTAGTCCCATAATAATGACAGAGACATTCCATGGCAAATGATATTTATTCTGTTAACAGCAAGAATATAAAAGGAATGTGAGCCTTGGAAGGTTTCAAAAAGAATATTACGTCCATTGAAGATGCTATTAAAGTCGTAAAATACTGTTTTTATGTGAGGAAAAACTGATAAGAAAGGATTTTGGTTGTTGTAAAATGCAGCAGTACTAACGATAACAATTTGGAATCAGAAAATGTGAAGCGTGAAATGTTTTCAGATATGCAAAACAATTTTACTAAGTGGTACTGTGGAACCCATTTCAGGAATCCTTTTATTACATCTGGGATTTTTGCAGTTTGTGGGAACAGTAAAATCACTATAATTGTTTTTAACAGTAAAAACATTGTTTATTTTCAATTATATTCGCGCATATGTTAAATAAATTTATGATATTTAAAAACATTTTACCTAAAATAATAAGTAATAAATATACAAATATTTGTGTTGAAAATTTTTTTTTATATAAAACAACCCTCTTCCTATTCTTCACCAAAACTTCTCTTTTAAGATCCCCTACTCTTTTATCATTTCCAATCCCGATGGAACAACTCATGGTACAGTTCATATTTAATCTGTAGTTGTTTTTCGACCTGTGAAGGTCGTACCGATATACGCTAAATTTCCTGAGTCCCATTATACATGATACCGAATATCTGCAATCAGATTTAAGTGACAAGGTATTCTCATTAGTACAAATTACTAATTGCATTTAATATAATTCCCACAATACTGTTGTTGTCATATTTTAATGATGGGTTATTTTATACTTGTTAAATAACATACATTCATCTCTCTGGGAATGAAATGCCAAAAATTTCCGTGAGAAGAAATGTTACACTATAATTAAATTATAATTTTTAGATGTGAAAATTAAATTTTTTATTGTAAATTAAAATTTGTTGTATAAATATTCTTCAATCGAAGAAATAAAAAACTCAGAAGCAAATCGAAAGTAACTTTTTGGGAAAAAAATATATTTAAAATCCTTAATATTGTATTTAATGCGTTTTTATAAATTTATTTCACTTATTTCAATACTGAAATTTTAAAATTCACCTTAAATCCATTATATTATTAGGTAACTTTTGTAAAATAATTTAATACTTGCGATAGCCTGGTGAAAGTGCAAATACCAAATAAAATCTATTAAAATAAATGTTTCCCTATATTGCGATTAACAAAACTACGCTAGGATGACCTAGAAATTTTATCTAATGCCATTTCTTGAAAAGACATTCCGATTTATATATCTTTCTCATCTTGGCACAATCTTGGATCATTCCTTTAATGTTCCGTCATCCATCAACGCTGCCGTTCATTTGACCCAAAAAACCATTTGCAAAGAACAGTTTATCACAGAACGGTGGCAGCAGTGGAGAACGAAATTAGTCCCATAATAATGACAGAGACATTCCATAGAAATGATATTTATTCTGTTAACAGCAAGAATATAAAAAATGGAATGTGAAACCTTGGAAGGTTTCAGAATATTACATCCATTAAAGCTGCTATTAAAGTCGTAAAAATACTGTTTTTTTTTATGTGGGAAGAACTGATAAGAAAGGATTTTGGTTGTTGTAAACACAGCGGAACTAACGATAACAATTTGGAATCGGAAAATGTGAAAGAGTGAAATGTTTTCAGAAATGCAAAACAATTTTACTAAGTGGTACCCAGGAAACCATTTCAGGAATTCTTTTCTATTGCATCTAGGGAGTAAAATCATTATAATGGTTTTAACAATAAAGAAACGTTGTTTATTTTAAATTATATTCATGGATATGTTAAATAAATTTATGATATTTAAAACTTTTACAAAGCAAGATTTCGTAAAGTATACAAATATGTACGTTGAAAATTTTTGTTTATATAAAATAACAATTTCCTTTCTTCACGAAAAGGGTCTCTCTTTTAAGACAATACGTCAAGGGGTTGGGGTCAGCTAATTTCACTTCATTGGTTGGAGACATTTCTCAGATCGTGGTCTATCACCAATGAAAATGATACAACTCATGGTATAATTCATATTCAATCTATAGTTGTTTCGACCTGTGAAAGTCGTGCAGACATACGCTAATTTCCTGAGTCTCATTATATATGATACCGAATATCTGCTATCAGATATGAATTCTGACCGGTGACTCATTAGTACAAATTACTAATTGCATGTAATATAATAATCCCAATACTGTTGGCCTACTGTCAAATTTCAGTGATGAGTTATTTTATACTTGTCAAATAACATACATTCCTCTCTCCCAAAGGGAATGAAATGCCAAACTCTTGCCGTGAGAAAAAAAATTTACAATATAATTAAATTACAATTTTTAGACTTAAAATTAAATTTTTATTATAAATTAAAATTTGTTGCATAAATAAATATCTTCTATAGAAGAAATAAAAACTAGAAGCAAATCGGAACTATGTTTTTAAAGAAAATTATATTTAGAATCATTAATAAATGTATTTTACATTTTTATTTTGTATTTTATTTCAATACTAAATTTCAAATAATTCACTTGAAATCCCATTACATTATTAGGAAACTTCTTGTAACAAAACATTTAATACTTGCAATAAAACAGTGGAAATGGAAATACCAAAGAGAATGTATTAAAATAAATGTTTCCATATATTGCGATTAACAAAACTACGCTAGGATGACCTAGAAATTTTATCTAATGCCATTTCTTGAAATAGACATTCCGATATATCTTTCTCATCTTGGCACAATCTTGGATCATTCCTTTAATGTCCGTATCCATCAACGCTGCTTCATTTGACCCAAAAAACCATTTGCAAAGAACAGTTTATCACAGAACGATGGGAAGAACAATTAGTCTTTGATCATTCTATAGCAAATGATTTTATTCTGTTATATAAAGTCCCAGAATATTACATCCATCAACGCTGTCCATTTTTTTATGTTGATAAGAAAGGATTTTGGTTGTTGTAAAACCCAAAAACCCTAACCATTTGGAATCAAAGAACAGTTTTTACCATTCCAAACAATTTTACTAAGAACGGAATCCTTCTTCTATTACATGTAGGATTTTGCAGTTCGGGAAGAACAATAAAGAAACATTGTTTTTATTCCCATAAAATAAATGATGATATTTTGCATTTTACCTAAAATAATAATAAGTATACAGTTATGTTTTATTTGAAAACAAATGATTTTTATTAAAACAACCTCTCCTCTTCTTCAAAAATCTCTCTTTTAAGTCCCTAACAATCAAAAATATAAAAATCTGTAGTTGTTTCGAACTATGAAGGTCGTACCGATATGTGATAAGCCTTGACTCCGAATATATGTTATCAGCTAATAACGATTTTCCAGAATATTACATCCATTAAAGCTGGAAGTTTTCAGAATATTAATCCAGTAAAGCTGCTATTAAAGTACTGTTTTTTTATGTGAGGAAAAACTGATAAGAAAAGGATTTTGGTTGTTGTAAAACGCAGTGGAACTAACCCTAACAATTTGGAATCAGAAAATGTGAAGAGTGAAATGTTTTTTTCAGAAATGCAAAAAAATTTTACTAAGTGGAACCAGAAACCATTTCAGAAATCTATTCTTTTCTATTACATCTAGGATTTTTGCATTTTGTGGGAAGAGTAAAATCATTGTAATTGTTTTTAACAATAAAGAAACTTTTCTTTTCAATTATATTCGTGCATATGATAAAAATACATTTATGATTTTAAAATATTTTTATCTAAGCAAGATTTTGTATTAAGTATGGAAATATGTTTGTTGAAAACATTTTTTATATAAAATAAATTTTTTTTTTAAATTATTAGGAAGTAATGTGCAGGTTGAGCAACCAGATTGTAACTGGGTCTGGTTGGGTTGAGATACGTGAGGCACAGGTTGGAGAACTAACAGCTTTATTTACACATGCACGAAACACCACACACATACAATTAGAAACATGAAATATTTCACACAGACAGACAGACGAGATAATTAAAAGACACATAATTATTGATTCGTGGAAGGACTCCACTTCTAATCTAGAACCCCGATACTCGGATATGTTTCAGAGTGCTGAAATATACTTCCTTTCCGAGTTAGAGTCTGTAGGTCATCTAATGCACTGGGATGCGCTAAATATATTTCCTTTCGAGATGAGAGACTATAAACTAAACGTTTCTCAGCAGGAGTGCAGATTTCCCATGTACTTCCTCTCGGTGAGAGTTTTGAGGCAAACTGAGCATTTCTCTTGAACGTCACAGGAGTGCATTCTTGCAAAGTGTGTAAAAGGAAGCACGGTTGCATAAGTAAAAAAATTCCGATATATTCAATTTCATTTGAAGAGTTTTCGGAATGAATTCCATTTTTACGCCTAAAATAAAATTCTTACTGAAATTTTAGTAAGAAAATTTTTTTTTAAAATATAATTGTAATAAAAAAATTTTTATTTAAAATATTACAATTAAGAATATTATTTAATATTATTTATATATAAAATTAAATCTAAAATTCAAAATAATATTTTTAAATATACAAATTATTTCTCCTTCATAAAAAATGTATTTATCATTTATTTATAATGTAAACAAAAATCGCATTATAATATGGCACGCACAAACACCACGTACAATTAGAGACAGACAATATTTAATACATTTAAAAACATATAATTATAGATTCATAGACGGACTCCATTTCTAAGCCGAAAAATCTGCGGGAAAACCGAAAACTGGGATACCCGCAGGATGCGAAAATATACTTCCTCTCCGAATCTGCAGACCAACTAATACGCAGTGGTGACTTAATTATATTTCCTGTCGTGATGAGAGACTATAAACTAAACGTTTCTCAACGGGAGCGCAGATGCGCTGTAATTCCTCTTGTGTGAGAGTCTCCGCTGACGACTGACTATTTCTCCTCAACGCCACAGGGACGCTCACTCCAGTATGTAGAAGGAACACAGTTACAAAGATTCTTTTTTACATTTTACTAGAATAAATTTAAAAGATTATGAAGATTGTGAAATGTTGACTCCCAGAAATACGTTTTATACTGTAAATTATTACACGCCTATATATATTTTTTATTATTTTGAAAGTGGGACTTTAATTATATTCCCCGTAAATCATAATTTACTATCTATTCCGCTAAATAAAAATTTTAAATTATTATTTTGAAAGTGGGACTTTTTATATATATATAACGTAAATCATAATTTACTATCTATTCCGCTAAATAAAAATTTTAAATTATTATTTTGAAAGTGGGACTTTTAATTGAATTCCTATAATAACATAAATCATAATTTACTATCTATTCCACTAAATAAAAATTT
Source organism: Caerostris extrusa (assembly GCA_021605095.1). Taxonomy (NCBI): domain Eukaryota; kingdom Metazoa; phylum Arthropoda; class Arachnida; order Araneae; family Araneidae; genus Caerostris; species Caerostris extrusa. The sequence continues at coordinate 5,217 of BPLR01010415.1, read as the reverse complement.
AGAGTTTCCAGACAGTAAAAACACGTTTTTATCAATAGTATATAACATAACATTGAGAATGGTTTCAAAGAAAATGGAGGAGAAACTAATTCCAAAAAGAAACATCCAACTTATCAGTTCTCCGCTGTTGAAGCTTTTTTTATTCTTTCTCAGAAAGGTCTAATAACTGCAGTATCTTTCTTTATTGGATCATTTTGTCTGAAAGTATCTTTTATCGAATATTAACGGATAAAAGGAACAAATAGTTACAAAAATGCTTTCTTTAAACAATAAACTTTGTGTTGCGCTGGTTTTAGAAAAACTAAAGATTTCAAAATGTCCTTTTATTTTTCTGAAAAAGTAATACTTCATTTTTAGATTAGTTGTATTACAAGTGAATTTCATTCATTCACTCGAAATTCTTGTTCAACAGAAAGTTGTCGTAGAATTTGACAAATTTTGTAGGTATTTAATAATGATAAATTATTTAAAAATCAGGAAATGAAAAATTGTTAATTGCCGTGTCGGAAATGATAAATTGCTTATGAAAAATATTCATAAGGAATTGTTACTTGTAGTGTACAAGTTGGGCAACAGATTGTAATTGCGTCTGAGTTGAGATACTTGATTCACATGTTGGAGAACTCACAGCTTTATTTACACAATCACACATACAAATAGAGACACACAATATTTAACACATTGAAAGACAGATAATTATAGATTCGTGGAAGGATTCTATTTCTAAGCGACATTAAGAAAGTGAATTCGGCTGCCAGTGATATTTTCAATCGAAATTACAATGTATTTGGCATGAGTTGCACATTAAACCAACTGTAGTGCTCAATGTGTTTGACTGTTTCGTTTTTGATGGGAAAAAAAATGACTTCCAAGTCATTCAACAGTTGTGACACTATTAGTGGAAAGCCATCCACCACAGCAAGGCCATACCAAATTGGATGGGAAAATTGGTGAAATTTTTTCTTGATGCAATACCATTTCTCCATTCTTCAAAGTATCTTCAGTTCAAATTTGAACTCATTGTGACGAGTGGTTCTTTTTTTTTTTTAAAGCATTTTGAAAGGGAATATTAATTATAATCACCCTGTATATATATATATATATATGTGTGTGTGTGTGTGTGTGTGTGGTAAAAAAGAATATGATATTGTTAATCTGCTGAATTCCATATAGACATTTTCTAACAACTCACTAATATTATAATTTTTAGAAACACTAATTACGAGATATCCCCGTCTCCGTAACTGCTCAAAGGCAATCAGCTTTAGCCCGTGTTGTGTGTCGCTACAAGACACTGAGGGACACTGTCAGAACAAACCCCGAAGTGGACAACCATGCAGTTCTCCCGCCACCAGCGAGGGACCGGGCGGGTGCTCCGGCAGGAGATTCGAGTAACCATCAAACATCCATGTATAACATCGCTAATGAGTTTAGACAAGCCACAGGTGTGGCCGTTTCGACCAAGACTCTTCGTATCGAGGCCCATAAGTTTAGGCTACACTGGACGTTCGGCGGCCCATAAGCCTTTGATTACGAAAACCATCAGCGCGCGCCTTCGAGCGGGCCAAAGACCACCGGTACTTGGACTCTGGATGACTGAAACGCGTCCTTTGGAGTGACGAGTCACGATTTACCCTTTTTCATTCCGATCGGACGTATTTGGGTATGGCGTTTACCAGGAGAACGTCTGCCGTGATGTGTGTCGTCCCAACTGTGGAGATTGGTGGAGGAGGATTGATGGTAGGGGCCTGTTTCTCCTGGTATGGGGCTGGCAGCCCACTGGTGAAGGTTGACGGTGCGATGAATGCCGATAGATACTTTGGATATTCTCGACAATCATGTCCTTCCTACCTTATGGGTAACGTACGGTATGGATGATTGCTGGTATCAATACGACAACGCAACATGCCATGTTGCAAGGACGGACTCTTGATTGGTATGTGAAGACAACAACGTTAAACGCATGGAGTTGCCGGCGCAGAGCCTAATCTTAGCAGTTGAACATCTCTGGGACAGGTGGACCGTCGGGTGAGGGCCTGCACCCCACTCCCCAAAAGCAAGCCTGAAGTATGGAACATCCTGTTAAAGCATTTAGAAGGAAATTCCTCTTGCCACTTTGGCTAATTTGAGTGGAAAGTATGCTCCAGAAGGGTTGCAGCTGTGATCGCAGCCAAAGGAGGCCCCTACCTCCCTATTAATTTTAATAAATATGGGTTTATGTCGTTATGGTAGTCGTGTCCCGTCACTTTCTTTCCACATAGTATATATATATATATATATATATAACGTATATCATAGTTTACTATCCCATTCCGCTAAATAAAATAGAGTTTCCAGACAGTAAAAAGGCGTCCTTTATCAATAGTATATAACATAGCATTGAGAATGTTTTACTAAAGGAAAATCGACGGAGAAACACTAATTCTAAAAAAGAAACATTCAACTTATCAGTTCTCCACTACTGAAGCTTTTTTTCCCCTCAGAAACGTCTAATAATTGTGTTCCTTTGCAGTATCTTTCTTTATTGGATCATTTTGTCTGAAAGTATTTTTTTATCGAATATTAACGGATAAAAGGAACAAATAGTTACAAAAAAACTTTTCTTTAAATCGATAAACTTTGTGTTGCGCTTATTTTTAGAAAAAACTATAGATTTTCAAAATGAGCTTTTTTTCTGAAAAAAAAATTATTTCTAATGAATCTTTTTGATTCCACGAAATTGTTGTTCAAGAGAAAGTTGTCGGAGGAATTTGATATATTTTGTAGGTATTTAATATTGATAAAGGATTAAAAGATTAATAGTATTGATAAATATTAATTTTTTATTGGTATTTAATATTGATAAATTGAAATGAAAAAATTCTAATTGTCGTGTGTGAAATGATAAATTGGTAATGAAAAATATTCATAAGGAATTTTTACTTTTAGTGTGCAGGTTGAGAAACCAGATTGTAACTAGGTGTGGTTGGGTTGAGTTACTTGAGATGCAGAATTGGAGAAATCCCATGTTTATCTACACACGCAAAAAATATATTCAATTAGAGACGTACAATATTTAACACATTTAAAGACAGATAATTATTGATTCGCGGAAAGATTCCACTTCTAAGCTGAAAACCCGAAACTCTGTTAGCGCAGGGTGCGCGAAATATACTCCTTTTTTTGTTTGGGCCTCATATAGATAAGAACAGCTCATCAACGTGTGATGCGGAAGGACAATGCCTTCCGGGCGGAATTTTCCGGGTATAACAGGTGGGCTTAAATGTTCGTAGGCTGACACATAGATGGCGATACTAGTATTAAATCCATATGATTTTTAGTTATCCCCCTAACCTTTCAAAAAAGACACGTGCATAAATTTGACAACTGTTGCACTATTAGTATGTGAGTTATAGCATTTTTAGTGAAGTTATAGCAGTTTTTAGTGTTCATCACGTGCAGTCCACTCGGCTGACTGTCGATTGGACTCCGGTGTGAAATGATGGAGCCATGTTTCATCCATTGTCACATATCGACGTAAAATTCGGCGTTGATTACGATTGAACAGCTCCAAACACTACTTAGAATCATCAATTCGTTGTTGTTTTGAGTCGATTGTGAGCTCGCGCGGCACCCACTTTTGAACAGAGCTTTCCCATATCCAAATATTCATTCACGATATGTCCAAACACGTTCCTTTGATATCTTTAGAGTCTCAGCTATCTCAATCAACTTCACTTTACGGTTATCAGAAATTATTTTGTGGACTTTTTGATGTTTTCGTCGGTAACAGCCTCTTTGGGGGCGTCCCCACTGCGTGCATCGTCCTCGGTGCTCATTTCGCCTCGTTTAAATTTAGCAAACTACTTCTCTACGGTTGATTTTCCTGGTGCAAAATCCGAATAATGTTTATCAAGCCAAGCCTTGGCTTCAATAGTATTTTTTTTCTCGAAAAACGCAATGCTTTATTAACACACGAAATTCCTTTTTATCCATTTTTCAAACTAACGAAAAAGTTGCTTCACTAAAATGCTATAACTCACAGACTAATAGTGCAACAGCTGTCAAATTTATACACGTGTCTTTTGAAGGTTAGGGCATAACTGAAAAATCATATGGATCTAATACTAGTAGCGCCATCTATGTGTCAGCCTAGGAACTTTTCAGCCCAATTTGTTATGTCCCGCATTTGTGTGCTGTATGAAAGAAAATCCAAAACACTTTCACCAGGCAGCTTGAAGTTTGACGGCGAGAATGATGGCCAACTGGCTCAGCGCTCTGGCTGTTGGTATCACACGCTTCAGGTTAGAATCCTGGCGTAAGCATGGATGTTTGTTAATGGTTCTGAATCCACATTAAACTGTAGATACCAGTCTAATTTACCCGAAAGTGTGCAAAAAAATGATGATCGTACAGCGACAAACCGCACCAGTTTTTAACGAGTTTATCTTGTAAGCTGTATTGTTTCACCCAATACCAAAATGACAATTACAAAAAAGAATTTTAGCCGAGCAAATACATTTAATGGCATTTCAATAGTCTTACGTTAATCGCATTTTCAATAGATTTGACAATGAATATTTTCAATAGGTTAACGACATAAACGATAATTTTTTCTATTAAAATTTTTATTGATATTATAGTGTCATTGAGAGTTTATGTAATAATTTTTGTTATTATTTTCCTTTATCAAAAAAAGCATAAATAAAAATTGAGATATAATTTATATGAATTATCGACTCTGTAGGTGTATATTAAGATTTTAAATTAATTAACCTAACAGTACAGATTTGAGAGAAATATTTTAATTTCCACTCATTTGAACATTTAGTTTACTATAAATGCATTAAATCAAAGTATATAATAAACAAAATCGATACATAATATTCCCATACATCATTTGATAAACAAGAATATAATTCAAAACGGAAATAAATGATTTTGTTGCAAAAATAATAGTTATCAACCAAATGTAAACATCATAGAATCTGCTTTACAAAATATACGTAATATAATTTTTATAGTATTTATTATAAAGTGAACTGATCGAAAATCTCACAAGAATATGTAATTTATTGCATATTTTTTATTTTCATCCTATTTAAGGATCTAACATTAACCCGTTGAAACATTTCAGTGAAGCCTGCTAACAAGTGTGCAATTCAACACCTCAAGTTCAATTAACTGGTAAATTTTTGAAGGAGAAGCTACTTAACATAATGTATTCTTTCCCTGAAT
>BPLR01010414.1:0-41303 GCA_021605095.1 Caerostris extrusa | reverse complement strand
GAAAAATAAAGAAATGAGTTCGTATAATATTTTGTGTGTTAAACATATATTATATTACATTTTAATATTTATTTTTATCCAATCAGCTACAGCATAAAATAAATAATAATTTAGCCTTTAAGCTTTGTTATAAAAATTGCTATGCCACGATCCACCAATGTTACCCAACCCTTTTAAAGATAACAGCAATGACGGCTTTCTCCAACGGCTTTCAAATCACACCCCCTTTTTAAATACCTTGGACCATACAAATTAGCTATTGATTCGTATAATCAGCAATACAGCTGGCCTTCCTTTCTATTTTAGGCAAAGAATCTTTGTTCTATTTATGCCATGAACCAGGGCAGGTGTGATTCGCGAAGATATCAGGTCTTTCGCAGAATATAAACATAGAAAAGTTATCTCTTTCAAATACAAAAAGGCCACGAGATTAACAAAGGAAAATTACGAACGAGTTTTGTTTTTAAATCAAAGCAAATGCGATTTATCTGATTCACATGTTGGTGAGGAAGCACGAAATTTTAACATTATGACAATTTATGATGATTGTATAATAAATATAATAAAAATCATTATATTAAGAAATTAAACATATTAAGAAGGGAAAAAAAAAAATGATTGACTCTTATTGTAAAATAAATTTTGTAAAAGCTTAATTTTATTTATTTATTTTTGCAAAGTTTGTAAGTTTGTTTATGATAATAATTTTAAAAAAATGTATAATAAAATAGAATTATTTTTAAAATAATAAATATATTAAACATCATGACGCAATGTTTGAATAAAAACTGTTTTTAAATAAATTATCAGCCATAAAAAAATAATAATGTTTAAAGTTTTATTATCATACATGAAACACTTTTTAAAATTGGGGTGCAATGAAAATATTAAATATAAACATATTTAAAACTAACATTATATGCTAAACTAAATTTATACGGTCACGTCATCCAAAATAAAATCACAAAATATATTACTCAGTATGAAAAATAAAGAAATGTGTTCAAAACAAAGTATGTAATATTTATTTTTATCCGGTCATTTACAGCATAAAATATATAATTAACCCACTCAACAATGCCAAAGATCTTACCTGTTACCCAGTTATTTATTGAAGAATTTTTTTCTCAACGGTTTTCAAATAACACTTTTAAATACCTTAAACCATTCAAATTAGCCACGATTCGTATAATCTGCAATACAATGGCATCCCTTTTCTATTTAGACTTATCCTTTGTGTTCTATTTGGTGCCATGAATCAAAGGGCGGTGTGATTCGAAGATATCGGGTCTTTCACAGAATTCTCCAACCTGAAAGTTATCGCTTTTCTTACAAAGGCCACCAGGTTAAACAAAGAAAAGTTAAGAACTATTTAGTTTTTTAAAAAGCCAAAAATAATCAAGCGATTTATCTGACTCGCATGTTGGTGAGGTAGCACGAAATTTTAATATTTTGGCAACTTATGACGACGACTGCATTATAAATATCATAATAAGAAACATTATACTATAAAAATATAAATGTATTAAAAAATAAAAAAATGATTTACTATTATTGTAAAATAAAATTTGTAACCGATCTTTGCAATTCTAAATATTTTTCATTTTATTGTAAAGGTGTTTGAGTAAGATATTTTTCAAACTTACAAAAGGGTTAAAAGGAAAATTTACTTTACAGCTTTGCCTAAGTTTAATTAAATTTTTAACTGGATACAGATTCTTTGAACTTATCTTCCTTTGAATACCCTAAAATCCAGTATACATTGTAGTTGTGACCAAGACTACTCCCTACTGAATACCAGATTTTACAAATGTAAAAGTTAACAGCAAGATTTCTTAATGGGCAATACAAAAACCACCTATTTTCAGGCTTAAAATTGTATTTAAGTTTTACAAAGTACAAATAAATCTGAAGTCCTTTTTCGAATTCCATTATGCCTGTATTTTATGAAATATTTGTTTCTATATTTATTAATTGTAAAATTTCCTTTTTCATAACTAATTTCTTTTTAAAAATTCTGGAATAATTTTTGAACCGGATTTTTAATTTTTGAATTTAAAAATAATAGTTCTTAAAAAACAATTGCTGCTTTTTATTTTAACTAAGTTGAAATTTATCAGAAGGTCAAATCAAAACTATTTTTCAGGAAGTTAAAATTGCCACTCTTTAAATACCTTTAAATCTTTCCAGATCGACTACTGACTTCACGTAGTATCAGCAACATAATTTTCTATTTTAAATATAAAATTGTATCCTACTATGCTCTATGAATGTCAGGGAGCAGGTGGTGATTCCCGAAGATATCAGATCTTTCTGAATCCCCAGACTGGAAAGTTTTCGCTTTCACCCGAAAAGACCATGAGATTAAGGGAGAGAATTCAAGAACCTCGTTTCCAGGGGTTCCGAAGTCAAAATAAATGTTATTTCTTCGATTCACGTTGGTGCGGAGACGCTACAGAAAACGAAGTTTCGAGCGAGATGTTTTGAGAATGAAACAAGTTGTATATTAATCACGTAAGGTATTCGTAACTCCAGCTAATACAATGACAGATTCCAAAGGTATTTCGGTTTGATTTTACTTGAATGCTCTCATTTGTTTTGAGAATAAATGATAGCGCCATAAACCTGTGTTTGAAATAAGTTGAACTGAATAAAATTTGTAACATGTGAATTATAAGTATTTATTATAAAAAATTAACTGTATTTATATTTATGAACATTATCCCAAAATGAACCTGGCATGTTCATCCGTAAACCAATCATCTATTTGTGTTGTTTCCATTTTTGTTTATCATAAGTCAATGTTTTTGTTTTTTTTTAAATAAGCGTTATAAGTAAATGTTTCTTTTTTAAAAAAACGTTATAAATACTTGGTCCTTTTTAAATGAGGGTATAAGTAAATTTCTTTTTAAATAGGCGTTATAAGTAAATGTTTCTTTTTAAGTACATCATAAGTAAATGTTTCTTTTACTTTTTAAAGTTACGTTTAAATGTTTTCATATCTATTTCGTCTTGAACTTTTACTTAAAAAGATTTAAAAAATGATAGCTTAAATAAACATTGATGAATTATTTGCAAACACCAAATGCATTAAATGCTTAAATATGAAAATTTTAAAAATGCAGCACAATATTTTATTTGCTGTTCCAGTTAGCTTTTTGAGCTTTAACAAAGCGATCAATATTTTATACATGATTTTAAATAACCGAAATTCTTGATCCATAAACATTATCCAATAAACCATTTTAATAGATATGCTGGTAAAATTTCGTAATATTTCTCGATTCATTTCAACAAATCTTTCGCTTTTTCCAATAAAAATATTAGGCAATTTTTAGGGATAATTTCATAATTATTACATTAAAAATTAATTATGTCTTTGTGATTATTTTTATTAAAACAATTCACTTAGCACATTTTTTTACTGTACAATGAGCATTTTCACAAGTAAAGATAGATCTTTATCATTTTTTATAAAAAGAAAATTAGGCAAAACTTAATAATAATTTCAGGATATTGCAACAACGGATCATCGAAGTTCAATCGTCACATTGCAATTTTTATGCACAAATATTCTTTATCATCACTTTTAATAAATATCCAACGAGTTTAAGGACATCTAAAACAAGTCTTTGATATATCTCTGCCCCCACTGTTTTTAATATAACAAGATTTAAAAGAGTAATCGACTTTACAACTGATTTATGCTTATATTTATTAATTTTATTTTAAAAAAATAGTGAAATACACTCATGTCCATAAATTAAGGATAATTCACAATCACACAGAAATTGAACTCTAAAATAAAAATTTTACCTGTAGAATTATCACACACATCTTGAAAAGAATATGCAAAAATTACAGGAACCACCAGATGGCGCGGATAGTACGTCACAATGACGAGAGTGTAAGAGAGGGATATATAAGGAATGGTGGCAAAAGTAAAATTGTTCACAAGTGCTTTAGTTTTCAGTGCAATAACCATAGTTATGGCACAAAAGGAAGCATTTGGATGATTTTTTACGTGGTAGAATTATCGGACGACTGGAATGTGGACGTACCCAGCTGGAAGTATCCGAGGAACTAACGCCCAGAGTTAGCAGTTACTGCCAAAAGAAACAGGTCGCCCCCGAGTTACAACGCCGAAGCACAGCATCAGACCTGTCTCGTCAGCTCTCTTCAGCTATCGGTACGACAGTTTCAAGGCATTTTGAAAAGATTTTATACCTTTTTGTAAGTCAATAATTTTTCAATCTCTTCAACGAATACGCCTATCTACATCATTTTTAAAATTAAAACTTTTTGCCATTTCTATATACAAACGAAAACTGGATAATTTTTAAAAAAAATCTGTTACATCATATATACTAATTTTTGACATCTATGCGCTTTGAGATGTATACTGCTGCTTTTATCTCAACTTATCCAAATGCTGTTTAAAATAGCATTGACAAAAGAAACTGACAAAAGTGAAAATGAAACCTCTCGTAGGTGCTAATCATTTATTTCTAGCGAGCGATCCATAACGTCGCAATAAAATAGAAAGTGCATAGAGTTTTCCAGTTCGACATCAACATGATTTGACATTTCCTGACTACTGTATACTTCGGCAACCAATTTAGTTATTAGTGGTTATTTTTGATCATCTGGCGCATGTCTTTGTCTGAGGCTAATCATATTGAGAAATTGAAGACAAAAACTGAAAATCCTTGTCTATTTATAGTTATAAGTTTTTTTTTTTTTTTGAAAAAAAGTTGCATATGAAATAAAAACTAATTGGAAATGAAAAAAATATAAAATAATTGAATAAGTTTTAATGTTTTTTAATTAATTATAAAACAGCTATTGGTAGGTGATTGTTGTTGTCTGTTTAAATGAAATAATTTGATCAATATGATAAATATCACTTTCTTTTAGAGTAGGTAGTTTAAGAGACAAGAGTAGCAAGGCTTGTGTTGAATCATTAATGGTTATTTTTGATCATCTGGCGCGTGTCTTTTCTGAGGCTAATCATATTGAGAAATTGCCGACAAAAATGCTTGTCTATTTATAGTTAGAAGGGTAAGAAATAAAACTAATTGGATAGAAAGAAAATATAAAATATTTGAATAAATATAATGTTTTTAAATTAATTATAAACAATTATTGGTAGAGCTGGTGATTAGTGAATTGGTGATTGCTGTTGTTTGTTTAAATGAAATAATTTGATCCATATGATAAAACTCACTCATTGCTTTTTTTTTTACCATCAAAAGATGTGATATTCAATAAGTGTTTTGGTGATTGATTTAGAGTAGCAAGGCTTGTGTTGAATCAGTAGTGGCTATTTTTGATCATCTGGCGCATGTCTTTGTCTGAGGCTAATCATATTGAGAAATTGCCGACAAAAACTGAAATTCCTTGTCTATTTATAGATATATATTCTTTCTATGAAAAAAAATTGCATAAACAATTGGATATAAAAAAAGACATAAAATATTTTGAATAATTACAATGTTTTTAATTAATTATAAACAACCATTTTTGTGGGTAATTGTTGTTATTTGTTTAGATGAAATAATTTGACACATATGATAAAAATACTCATTGCTTTTCCCGGTGACTTATAATTTCATTTTACCTGTTATATTATCTCGTTTAATTTATATTCAAAACGTCGAAAAATAACAACCTAAAACTTGAGAAAGTTAACTATAGCTTTAAACTTGTTTAACCTTTGATACATTTCTAGAAACCTTTTAGTACCTTAAAAATTTATATTTTATAGTGTTATTTATTTCGTAATAGATACATAGAAATCTATAAATAAAACGACTTCAAAATGCTTAAGTTCGATTTGGTTAAACTGGTTTTCTATGAACAACATAAAAATAAACTTTTTTACAAACTTATACTAATTTAAAATTGTTTTTTTCTAAATAAAATTTTATTCAAAAACAATCACCTAACACCATTACATTGTTTTTGATTAAGTATTTTTATAAATAGAAGACACACGCATAATTCTAAAAAATAGCGTTGTTAAAAAGCTATTAAATTATTTTACCTCTTCCAACTGTAAATTCAAAATAATAAAATGCAAAACACCACGGAAAACTCTCGATATTCACAAAGATAAGGTAAGTCTATCAGCAAATATGCGTTTAAGAAACTAAACAATTCCCCATAATAACTGTCCTCCTTAAATAGCGACCAATAAAATTTTATTACCATTGTTTTGAAAACTGCAAATGCTTTTTACGCACTGAGTATTAAACGGGAAAGTCTAGATTGTTTGTGGGGAGCCAACTCAGGTTGTAAAACGTCCTTTAAGTGCAACTCTTATACTTTGGGGTTTGAAATTCTTTTAGCTGCAATCATCAATCTAGGACAGAAAATACAAATCGTAAAGAAGTATTATTTTTTTTTGTTGTTGTTGTTGCTGAATATTCGGTTGATCGTTTGTAGTTGATGTGGTTCTGGAATTCAATCGGTTTCGAAATTAGGATTTGCGAATCAGATATGAAGTGGAAGCGTATCTTGGAAGAAGAAATTGCTTTCGTTTTTGAATTTCGCTTAAAGTGCTTTTTGCCATAAAAAGAAGCAATAAAATGTTGCAGTTATTTTATTTGTTTGGAATTGCATACACATTTAAATCCAATATAAACTTTTATATCTGAAAATTTGATGTACATTTATACATGACTAAAGGTAAAAATTTATATCGTTTAGTTACACTTTGGCATGATTAGTCAGTGAAGTTTAATTTAAAAGATTACTTTATTTTTATAGTTTCCTTTTTGCGAATGTTATTTTGAGTAAATACTGAATGCAGATTATAAATTATAACTATTTGTTTATAAATGCTTAATTTCAGTCTTGAATATTTCCTGTATTAACATATTAAATAAATAATACATATGCTGCCTGATACATATACATCCCATAATATATACAATATACATCTGATACATATATGATGCATATGCTGTCTATACATATACATCTGATGCATATACAATACATATACTGTCTGAAACATATACATCTGATGCATATACAATACATATGCTGTCTGATACATATACATCTGATGCATATACAATACATATGTTGTCTGATACATATACATCTGATGCATATACAATACATATGTTGTCTGATACATATACATTTGATGCATATACAATACACATGCTGTTTGATGCATATACAATACATATACATCTGATGCATATACAATACATATACATCTGATGTATATACAATTCATATGCTGTCTGATGCATATGCATCTGATGCATATACAATACAAATGCTGTCTGATACGTATACATCTGATATTTACATATTATGCCGTTTTAATATCTATACTATAATTATTAATATTGATTATTAACCCTTAACTGCCGCCGACGTATATATACGCCTCTCACTCAACCGATGCGTTCCCTGCCGCCGGCGTATATATACGCCTTTCCGAAGTACGATCCTTTGCATTGCGCTGCTATAAAGAAAACTGCTCCCACGGTCTTGGAATGCCACAAAATGACCTTGACAATGTTTGAAAAGGATTTTATTATTTCGGAGAAAAGGGATAGGGTATTGGTAAAGGGAACGTTTCTGAAACGGTGAGTCATAGCTGTGCAGTTTTTGCTTCTGTTTCCGTTTGAGTAGGTCGTGCTTTTTTATTCTTCTTTTGCTTCCGTTTCGCCGTGAAACCAGCTATCAATGCAATGAATGTGATTTTGGTTTATGCGACTTGGTTTATAAAAACAAGTTTAGACATTTTAAATAAATAGTTATTTCTCCTATCATATTTTACATATGAAACAATAAAGAATTCTTGTTTTAGGAAATATCACACAGCAGATAAGTTCTAACATCAGTTTTATTACACTGTTATTCTATACTTTAAATTTAGAGTTTTTGTTTTTACATTTTATTTTTCTGTGAAAGTACAAAGGTTTCATGTTGCAAAACGCACCTCTTTTTTTCCTCCAATACATATCATAACTACGCGCGCCTGTATGAAAACGGTGGCACTGGGGAGCGCATCTCGTAAGTTTTCACTCGGCAAGTAAGGGTTAAAATATATTTATTAAATTTTATTAAAAAATATTCTTTTCATTTAAAAACAATGCAATTTTTTTAGAATGCAATTTTTACATACGAGCAAATATCTTAACTCTTTCAGGTTGTAAGAAAAGAAGAAATTCGTTATTATTTCTTATGATGTGGGTTGCAGGAAATGTTTTCTAACATGAGTGGTTTGCTTAGGTCCATTAGACCAGGACTTAACTGTTTAATGTGGATTCCGAACTACTCTAAAATGAGTCACGCGGTGTGGTTATGATAATGCTTGTGTACGTCGCCCAATACGCATTCTAAAACAGTATTAAAGCTTCTAGGTAGTTATTCCTAATATTCCTTTAAGAAACTATTACTTTTTTTAATTTACTTTTCTGAAAAATATTAGTTTTTACCTACTTAAATAACATGCTGCAAATTTATTCATGGATCATTAATTTCTATTTTAATTTTTTACTTAATTTTTATTTATTTATTACTACAAGAGCAATATAAATACAACACTTAAATAGTAAGACATAAAATTCATACCGATTAATTGAAATATATGTATTTATGAGTATTTTCAAAAGTATAATGGGTATATTCATATGCTAACTGATTACGTAACTCCCTGGCACTACTATACACGGTGGGCCAAGGCCTTCAGCTTACCTGCCACATTTGCAGATGTTTTCCTTTTACAAGTTAAAGTTATCAGCTCTATACCAAACAGTCATGTTAGATTGGGACCTAAGTTTAAAGTGGATTCCGAACCATTATAAACATTCTTGGTAGCACCGGGACTCGAACACGAGACATGCGACATTGAGCACCAGTCATTTGACCATCAGCCCAATATTCCTATATAAGGTAGTAAAATACTTTATAGCATAGATCTTCATAAAAATACAGTATGAACGAATGAATCGAATAAATTTTTCAACATTAAAAGGTTAAAGAAATATAATTTTTATTCTATTCTTAATTAAAAGTAATACTAAAGGATGTGAAATAAAATTATGGATATATATAGTTGTTCCACTTAGAATAATTTTTTATGATAAAAGTATGGGAAACTTATTTTTAAGTTTCTAATTAATTATACACTGTTCATTAATCTTCTGAAATTCATGATTATTTCTTGAAACAGATAGTTAACCTTAAGTTGTTAAGAAAAAAAATGTCTATTTAAATAATTATCTATTTATAGCTTGGTTTCTAGAAATTATTTATATAGAATAATATATCTGTGCATATTATGCATAATCAAAAACAGAAAAAAAAATTAAATTAAAAATATATTTAAGATCTAAATACGCAAAAGATTTAGCGATGAAACTGAAAATCATTAAATATACACAAACACCAAAATGAGAACGGTAAAAACTGAAAAGGCAGGTCAAAAAAAAATTATACAAAATATATTAAAACATAGTGAAAAGAAAACGTACAGTTGATCAAAAAAAAGCATAAAAAATTACTTATAATAGATATTATAAGATAACTTGACAAAGGAACTCTCACACTCATGATATTATAAACCATATTATTTCTGCTCACTGGATGACTAAAGGGGATTGACTCTTATACTCACTGGATGAGTATAAAAAAAAGTTCTAACAAATTATTCCTATAACATGGAGGAATCAAAATATCTTTCGTTTAGAACTGGTAAGAAATAAAACTAATAAATGTCAATTTTAGCACATGTACTGCCAAAGTAACCAATGCCAATGGAATTTAAGTTACTTGGTTCAAGTATCCATCCCTGTGGACTGATTGGCCAATTGGCTAGCGCTCTGACCATTGGTTCCATAAGTTTCAGGTTCGAATGCAGGTCTGTTGGCAACAAACACCATTGTTGTAAGAGTTTTCAAACTGTATTGATACGAGTTACTGGATTAGAAGCAGAAATACATCTTTCTGAATATTCAAAACGTGATCAATTAGTTTAAGTCTTGGAAACTTGCTTGCCATCTCATAAGCATATTAATCTCCTCTTAAACGAAAGACTTTACCAAATGAGTTCTGCGTGATTTAAGAAATCTCTTCTTCTCTCACCAACAGCATCTTTACTTCTCTTTTCTCCTCACATCATTCCTTTCCCTAGAACTATGCAGCCCCTTTGCAATTAGAAAGGTGAAGGTGGAACATTGGTGAGCTCTTGTTGACCACGAACAGTCTGATGGGTGAAGAATGTTGAACATGACTGATGGATAATGAAGGAGGATATGCTTTCTGGGAGGACCTTTACGCTCATTTTCTTCGCATTTGTATACCGTATGAGAAAAGTCCACCAACCTTAAACTAATAAGAAGACTAAATATTGATCTGGTACAGTTTTACACAAAATTTCGCAGTCAATATCAAGTCTCCTAGTTTCTGAAAACAGTGACGATAACAATGCCGGCCAATGGATTCAAACCTCAGCCCTTCCTCCTCGAACCTCAGTCCTTAGCCTCCTGTACAATAGATGGGCATGTTACCACTGGACCACGAGTTGGGTGTCAATTGCATCTTCTACTACTACTGCACACCACCAAATCGCATCACTGTGCCCAAAGCTGAGTTGCCGTTATACAGTTTGGGAATTGATGTGGGTGAAATTGAACGAACACACGATGGAAAAAAACTTTCGCAAATTCATTTTTAGAGGTACAGAAGAAGAACAATGAGTAAAATATATAAAATACAAAATCAGAAGAGAATAACAAAAAAATTAAAAAAGGTTGAAATATGAAGTGCTAGAATATATAATATATTTAAATAGATAAGGTAAATTATTAGAAAAATTTAAAAACGATGCAATACAATAAACACTAAACAATTGGAAAAAATATACAAATCAGTGAGATGAAGGAATATCCATCAAAGCAATTATTATAGAAAAAGAGTAACAGCTAAAAAAATAATTTAATAGTAGGAGCAGGAGGATGCAATAATTAGATCAATTTCGTCTTTAACTGATGAGTAACAGTGGGGTTTGAAACAATATACCAGTTAATGCACCTTCGTTAAAAATGCCTAAACACATACTAAAAGAAAACACCATCAATTATTTTCATTTTTAATATGATTATCTCAAAGCACAATAATTTTTTTATGTAAATTTATATAGTTTCTTTTAAATAGAAGTTATATTAATTAATATAATCAATCATCATCATTATCATTGGGCAATAATCCCATAGTGACCCAAGGGCGTCTGTCTACTGAAACTGTGATATTGAAACTGTTTGTTAGTTGGTATTAATTCTAGATTATTTTTAGATTTATTCTGTCAAAATCATGATTGATACTGTGAGGACTATTATAAATAACAAATGTGCCGAAAAGTTCATAAGCTGGCACAAATAGATAAGCTACTAGCATTAAATCCATAAGATTTTTAGTTAGCCCTAACATTCAAAAGACACGTTATAAATTTGACAGCTGTTGCACTATTATCGTGAGTTAAGCATTTTTAGTGAAGCAACTTTTGATTAGTTTGAAAAATGGATAAAGAAATTTCGTTGTTAATAAAGCATTGCTTTTTGTTAAAAAAAAAAATACTAATTTAAGAATCTAAATACTCATAAGATTTAGAGAAAATTTTAAATCATTAAATATACACAAACACCAAAGTGAGAACGGCAAAAACTGTAAAGGCATGTCAAAACAGAAATCATACAAAATATATTAAAACAGATTGAAAAACAATCATATAGGTGATAAAAAAGACATAAAAAATTACTTATAATATTAATTATAATATTGATATTATAATATAGCTTGACAGAGGAAAGTTTCACTATATTATAAACAATATTATTTCTGCACACTGGGGGACTAGAGATGACCAAGACTCTTAAACTCACTAGATGAGTATAAAAAAAAATATTAGCTAAATATTCCAACAACATGAAGGAATAAAAATACATTTCCTTGGAACTGGCAAAATCTTAAGAATAAAACTAATAAATGTCAATTTTAGTGCATGTATTGCAATAATTTAAGTTACTTGGCTTAAGCTTCCATCCTTGTGGCCTGATGGTTCATTTGGTAGTGGCCTTGCCAATTGTTTCGAATCCTGGCGGTGGCATGGATGTTTGAAGTGGTTCAGAAAACATTAAACTGTAAAGGTCTTTGTCTAATTAGCCTAACATATGCAAAAAATGACCGGGACAAACCAAACCAAGCATCCATCCGACTTTCATGACGTTCAACAAAATGGAAAATATTCTTGGCTTATTGTTGACAAAATAAATAATACGCAATTAATGTAAGGGCATTAAAATACATGACAAATAAATTTGTTATCAATATCTTACATAGGTCTGTTTATTTGTAACGAGTTCATTAATAACATATTTAAGTTCATAATCGTATAATATACAAATCAAATTTGAATAATTTCTTTTTTTTAATAGAAAATTAGTTTTAATTATTATATTTAGTTAATAATCTTTAATAAATAATAATATATAATATTATTAATTTTTTATTTTATTATATTTAATTAATAATTAATAATTTTTAATTAAATAAATAAGCATATATTTTTGAAAAATGCTCAAAAATTTAAATATTTCTCAAATTAGAATTTTTTTTCCTATATAGTAAATTTAATATCATGAAATACCTAAATAAAATACAATAGATTTATAGTTTATCGATATATTTATATCAAAACAACATTCGGGTCTAATGTTCCGTTGTCGTATTTCCTTTCTGGTAAATCCAACGGTTAGTAAAGGATTACAGAGAGGAAATAAATCTTCAAACTTCTCTTCAAAGATTGATGCGTCATATTTTATGAAATCTATTACATTAATGAAAATATGTCATAAAGGGTTTACCACCTGCCATCTAGAAAAGCAACAACAACATTTTTAAACTCTCAGCTTCCAATAGGCTATAAAAATGTGACATGATTCTATTTTCGAACTATTTCTTTTTGGTCCCAAACTGCGAAAACTCATAACATATTTCCTTTCAAAAAAAAAAGAATCACTTAAAGCTTTGCTGACAACATAAACCAAGGAAAATATCGAGAAAAATCTTTTTCAAAGTTATTTTTTTTAAGAAATAAACCAACATTAGATCACAAATAGTTGAATTTAAACTTCTTGTGTTAGACTTAGTCTTGGCCCTAACATTATAAGTTACTAATAAACAAGAATAAAAATAACATTTTATTAAATATAATTAAATAAATTTAAGCAAAACATACAACATCTGTTATTTAAGAATGCATAGGGGTGAATAAGAACAACATATAAATAAAACTTATACCATAGTAGGGTTTTTTGTACAATAATATTTTTTAACATTAAAGTAAATTACAATATCATTTAAATTTCGAACGATACAAAATTAATAATTTTCTTCTTCTTCACTGGCGCAACAGCCCCATGGTGGTTCAAAATCATCTGTCTATTGGTAGATTTCTGACAGGAGATGTTTTTCTTTTTACGGGGAAGGATTGTTAGCAATATACCCAATGCTCTACAGTCATATTAGAACAAGACCAACTGTTTAATGTATTCCGTACCACTACAACCGTCCATGCACCGCTGATACTCGAAACCGAAAACCCGTAGCACCAAGCGCCAGATAATAGCTTTCACAAAATTAAATTAATTATTTCTCACTTCACTGCCTTTTATTATCTACTGACTGGAAAAAGTAGAAATGTTTAATTTGATTTTAAAAAAAATATTAGAGGGACTATACCTCAGAATTTCCAAAAAAATATAACCATTCCACCAAAGAAAACCACATAATAATTTATTTGCTTATTCCAATGTATTTAAAGTTCACGACTTTGTATAACACCATTGCAAAGCCACACTTAGAGCAGTTGTCGCACAATAATCTTAAGAAAATTTTATTTTTCAATGGCTAACCTTACGGCACAATACATTCAAGCTAAAAGTGTCCTTGACGATGTAATAGGCATGTATTTTTGATAATTCTTCTGTAATAGATGATCCCTTTGCTTTAATCACTGACTTACATCAACATGAAATATCAATTGAAATTTTTACTTTTGATGCACTAAATGTTATGGCAATGAAATTAATGCCAGAGTTCACCAGGTGGGGTGAACAGTTCGTAGGCTAGCATTAGAAAAGGGTTTTTTTTTTGATAGAATTTGTATTTTACAATAAAAATTTTTGAATTCAACTTAATACAACGATTATAGCGGTCATACAATTTTCGATACCATTTTTATAGTTTTTTATCTTGAGCCACCCAAAATAGGCTTCAGTTTCGGCGATTACCTCTTCATCGGCGCGAAATTTCTGTCCAGCGAGCATCCTGAGAACAGGTCTGAGAACAGGAAAAAAGTCACTTTGGGGGCC
Source organism: Caerostris extrusa (assembly GCA_021605095.1). Classification (NCBI taxonomy): domain Eukaryota; kingdom Metazoa; phylum Arthropoda; class Arachnida; order Araneae; family Araneidae; genus Caerostris; species Caerostris extrusa. The sequence continues at coordinate 26,904 of BPLR01010414.1, read as the reverse complement.
AGATCTTTAATACGGTGGATGCGGAAGCAATTCGAAGCCCAATTCATGCAATGTTGCCATCGTTTTCATTGATTTGTGACAAGGTGCATTGTCGTGATGAAACAGCACTTTTTTTTTTCAAATGAGACCGTTTTTCCGCGATTTCATCTTTCAAACGCTCAAATAACGCTACGTAATAGTCGCTGTTTATGGTTTTTCCTTTTAAGATAGTCAATGAATATTATAAACAAATCCCAAAATATTGATGCCATAACCTTGCCAGCCGACTTTTGAGTCATTCTACGCTTTGGAGTCGGTTCATCACGTGCAGTCCACTCGGCTGATTTCGATTGGACTCAGTGTGAAATGATGAAGCCATGTTTATCCATTGTCACATATCGACGCAAAAATTCGGGTTTATTACGATTGAAATAGCTCCAAACACTGCTTAGAATCATCCATTCGTTGTTGCTTTTTGGTCGATTGTGAGCTCGCGTGGCAAGTGGCCCTATTACGTGCCCTCGAAAGTGGCCTCGCTGGTCTCGAAAGTGGCTCGCTGGCCTCGAAAGGCTCGCGTGGCTTCGAAAGGAGGTGGCTCGCGTGGCCACTTTGAACAGAGTTTTCGCTATCCAAATATTTATTCATGATATGTCCAACACGTTCCTTTGATATATTTAGGGTCTCAGCTATTTCAATCAACTTCACTTGACGGTTATCAGAAATTATTTTGTGGACGTTTTTGATGTTTTCGTCGGTAACAGCCTCTTTGGGGCGTCCACTGCGTGCATCGTCCTCGGTGCTCATTTCGCCTCTTTTAAATTTAGCAAACCACTTCTCTACGGTTGATTTTCCTGGTGCGAAAGTCCGAAAATGTTTATCAAGCCAAGCCTTGGCTTCAATAGTATTTTCTTTTTCAAAAAGCAATGCTTTATTAACACACGAAATTCCTTTTATCCATTTTTTCAAACTAACAAAGTTGCTGAACTAAAAATGCTATAACTGACATACTAATAGAGCAACAGCTGTCAAATTTATTCACGTGTCTTTTGAAGATTAGGGCTAACTAGAATTCATATGGATTTAATACTAGTAGCGGCATCTATGTGTTATCCTACTTACTTTTCAGCCCACCTATTACGCAAGATCTTCAAAGTGGGACAAATCATAAATTTCCTGTTTATGTGGTTTTGTCTGTCCCTCTACTGACATTTTGTGCACATTTTAGGCTAATTAGACCGGGACCTACAGTTTAATGTGGATTCTGAACCTCTAACGAACATCCGTATCACCGGAAGGATTCAAACATGATGCATGTGCAAAGGCCAGAGGGCTATAGCCAAATGGCTGCTATATATTTATGTGGGAGATAGGAACTGTAAATAATTAGATAAAGTCTCTCATGATATTAGATAAGGAAGGCTATTTCCGCAGATTCCATAGCCATTCCCGGTAATTTTCTGATGCGGTAACACTATGAAGTCCAGCATTTTGTGAGGTTAATACAATCTACGGTGAATCCGACTCACTTAAAAGAATACGATTTCATCAATTATCTCTTTATAAATGATTTTATGAATGTAAATTTGCTGTAGACATCTTTCTCACTGTAAAGATGTTTATTTAAGAAATAAATAGGGCTAGCAAATATTTTTTAAAATAAAATGATCATTGTTATTTCAGGATGGTAGATGAAGTTCTATTAATTTTAAATAAGAATTACACAAAATATATTATTATAAAAAATTTTGAGTTTAAAGAATTTAGGTTTGTTGAAGATAAACATATCCTATATCCTGATAAAGATTTTGGACTAAAGAATCTGATGTTATTTTTGTATTTCGAAGTTCACCAATAGACGATTAGGGGAGGACATTGTTTAAAAGAGGATTTTTAGTGTTAACTGTTCAGCATTACATATTGTGTAGATTTGGTTTGTTGCTCTACTGTCATTTTTTTGCACACTTCTTGATTAATTAAACAGGAAACTACAGTTTAAAGGGGATTCCGAACCACTCAAAAACAGCCACGACACCGCCAGGATTCTAACCGTAACCTGTGGTACCAAATGCCAGTGCGCTAGCCAATTGGTCATCAAGCCGCTGATATATTGTATAGGAGAAAAAACTGAAAAATGCCCACTTGTTTCTGAAAGCAGGGACTTCAACTGACATGGATTTGAGACCAAGTCCTTCTGCATGCCTGTCCAAGTTCTGTTACCATTAGGACACATTGGGAATTAATGTTCAACTTTATTTTATATTGTATCGATTATATTCATACAATACAATTTCGAAAGATGCATATTTAAAATACCTTCCATTAGATAAGAACTTTTAAGAGAACTCGAAACGAATATCTTTTGGCTAAAAAAAAAAAGAAAAAAAGAGAACATTTCAAAACTGCATTCACGTTTCTTTAAACATATTTTTTCTGTTTTTGACAGCCGGAAAATTTATTTTTATCGTACGATGCACTTATTCCATTTTAGAATTTTTTTTCGTTCTGCTTTTCGTTTTATGTTTTTTTTTTTTTTACCTAATCTTTTTTATTTGATTCGTCCCAGAAGGAACTTCGAAACTATTTTTTAAAAATAACACGCTCATAAACAAAAAATTCTGGACATTCTGGTATGCACAGCAATTCTTTTACATCAGTAGCAAGAAATATTGGCCTAGGAAGAAAGAAAAAGAAAAAAAAAGTTAAGTTGAATTGTTGGATCACTTCCAATCGTGATCTAGTATCAAAACCAAATCTTCGGAAATTTATAAAGAAAAAAATCGTAACATATGCGAATCCTTTACTATTACATAATCTCGATAGAAGAAATTTATCTTTAAGAAAAAAAAAAAAAGTTTTGCATTTCATATATCCTTAAAAGGTTTTATTTTCTGCTGATTCAGGGCTCTTGTACCTGCTATTGTTTGACTTTTATCAAACGATTTTTTATAGTGTAAGAGTTCGAAATTTTGCATGTTTAAAATGGAATTATATTTTTTAAATTCTATTTGCTGAAAAAACTGATCTATCACTTAAAATATATCAAGATAGTTTAAATGTTGTTAAATTATATAATACATTTTTATTATTCATTTAAAGTGAATTAATTTTTTGTGAATTTGAACGAAAACAAATTTGACTTAGTTTGTGTAGAAATATCCATTTATTAAAATTAAAATAACTATATAATCAAAGTTAAAATTTATAAAAACAATTATTTCTTAACAATAATAATTTTGCACTCGTGCGCGCTCTGGCGCTCGTTGTCATAGGTTTCGGGTTCGAGTTCCGGCGGTGCCATGGATGTTTGTTTTGGTTTGGAATCACTTTCAACAGTAGGTCTCCGTCTAATATAGCTGTAGAACGTTGAGCGTAGGTCTCACAACCTAACCCCATATAAATAAAACATCTATTGTCTCGAAATCTGCCAGTTGGCAAACGGACTTGGCCCACCAGGCAATTGTTACGCCAATGAGGACGACGATTATCAATTTATTATTAGTAATATTAATTTTATACTATATATATATTTGTGTAATTTCTATATAAAGTTTTTGATTTTTAAAGACTTTAGTCCTGAAGAATTATTCATGTTATTTATATCCCGAAGTTCATCCATAGTCGGACATAGGAAAGGGCATTGTTTTCCAACAGGACTTTGAGGGCAACTGCTCCAAATTTGATACTGTATAAGAAAAAAAAAACTGGAAAAAGCAGTGACTTCAACGGACATCGTCTATTGATTTGATTTGAGCCCTTCTCCACGTGTTACCATTAGCCATGAGTGGGTCTCAATGTTGCAGTTTTCTTTTTATTGCAACGAATATATTAATACAATAAAAATTCAAAGATGCATATTTAAAATACCTTCCATTAGATAAGAACTTTTAAGAGAATTCTAAACGAATATTTTTTGGCTAAAAAAAAGAACGTTTCAAAAATGCATTCACGTTTCTTTAAACATATTTTTTCTGTTTTTGACAGCCGGAAAATTTATTTTTACCGTACGATGCCCTTATTCCATTTTAGAATTTTTTCTTCTTCGTTCTGCTTTTCGTTTTATGTTGTTTTTTTATGCCTAATCTTTTCATTTGATTCGTCACAGAAGCAAGTTCGAAACTATTTTTTAAAAATAACACACTCATAAACAAAAGAATTCTGGACATTCTGGTATGCGCAGCCATTCTTTTACATCAATAGCAAGAAATATTGGCGTAGGAAGAAAAGAAAAAAAAAAAAGTTAAGTTGAATTGTTGGATCACTTCCAATCGTGATCCTAGTATCAAAACCAAATCTTCGGAAATTTAGAAAAAATTTCGTAACATATGCGAATAATTTACTATTACATCATCTCGATAGAAGAAATTTATCTTTAAGAAAAAAAGAGTTTTGCCTTTTACATATATCCTTAAAACGTTTTATTTTCTGCTGATTTAGGACCCTTGTACCTGCTATTGTTTGACTTTTATCAAACGATTTTTTATAGTGTAAAAGAGTTCGAAGTTTTGTAGGCTTAAAATAGAACATGGAATTACATTTTTAATTTCTATTTGCTGAAAAACTGAACAATTACTTAAAATATATCAATATAGTTAAAATACTGTTCTATTCTATGATACATTTTTATTATTTACTTAGATTGTGATTAATCTTTTGTCAATTTGAACAACCAATAAATTTGCCTTAGATTGCGTAGAAATATCCATTTTTTAAATTAAAATACCTATATAATCGAAATTACAATTTTGAAATTATAATTTTTTTGTATTGAGTTCAGCGTCTAGTGAGCCAAATGACTCGCGCTCTGTCGCTCGTTGCCACAGGTGTCGGGTTCGAGTGCCGGCGGTGCTATGGATGTTTATTGAAGTTCGGAATCAATTTAAACCGTAGGTCCCAGTCTAATATGGCTATAGAGCGTTGGGCATGGGTCTTACAATCTTACCCCATATAAAGAAAACATCTCTCGTCTCGAAATCTGCCAGTTGTCAAACGTACTTGGTTCACCATGCGACTTATTTTACGTCAATGATAATTTTAAAGACTTTAATGCTGAAGAATCATTCATCTTATTTATTTCCCGAAGTTCAGCCATATTCGATTAGGAAAGGACATTGTTTTCCAACAAGACTTTTAGGGGCAATTGCTCCGCATTAGATATTGTATAGCAGAAAAAAAAAACTGGAAAATTTCTACCCTTTTCGTCTATGCTATTGCGTCTATGGATTTGAGCTGAAGTCCTTCTGTACACATTACAATTAGGCCAAAGGTGGGAATTGATATCACAGATTTCTTTTTAAATTGCATCGAATATATTAATACAATAAAATTTTGGAAGATGCATATTCAAAATACCTTCCATTAGATAAGAACTTTTAAGAGAATTCGAAACGAATACTTTTTGGCTAAAAAAGAACGTTTAAAAATGCATTCACGTTTCTTTAAACATATTTTTTCTGTTTTTGACAGCCGGAAAATTTATTTTTACCGTACGATGCCCTTATTCCATTTTAGAATTTCTGTCTTCTTCGTTTTGCTTTTTCGTTTTATGATATTTTTTTTTACCAAATCTTTTTATTTGATTCGTCCCAGAAGGAACTTCAAAACTATTTTTAAAAATAACACGCTCATAAACAAAGAATTCTGGACATTCTGGTATGCACAGCAATTCTTTTACATCAGTAGCAAGAAATATTGGCGTAGGAAGAAATAAAAAGAAAAAAAAAAATTAAGTTGAGTTGTTGGATCACTTCCAATCGTGATCTAGTATCAAAACCAAATCTTCGGAAATTTAGAAAAAAATCTTGACATATGCGAATCCTTTACTATTACATCATCTCGATAGAAGAAATTTATCTTTAGCTAAAAAGAGTTTTGCCTTATACATATATCCTTAAAAGGTTTTATTTACTGCTGATTTAGGACCCTTGTACCTGCTATTGTTTGACTTTTATCAAACGATTTTTTATAGTGTAAAAGAGTTCGAAGTTTTGTAGGCTTAAAATAGAACATGGAATTATATTTTAAACTTCTATTTGCTGAGAAAACTGATAAATTACTTAAAAGATAGTTAATTAGTTAGTTATGAAAAAGTTAGTTCAATTCTATGACACATTTTTATTAATTACTTAAATTCAATTAATCTTTGGTGAATTTGAACGACCAACAAATTTACCTTAGTTTGTGTAGAAATATTCACGTTTAAAATTAAAATAACTCAATAATCAAAATTATAAATTATCAGATAATAATTTTTTTCTTTTATATTTTATTCCAGAAATCATTAATTTTTATTTTACAAACACCAACATATGGCACGGCGTTGCCCGGTTATAAAAAACAAAACATTTTTAGTTTTGTTAATTTATAAAAATATCAATAAAGTTCCAAAAGTTATATATTTATAATAATTTGATTTAAGTAATATAAATTTAATAAATGTAATCGGTCTAAAAGAAAAAATCGAGTCTAATCGAGTAAAATAAATCGATTAAATTAGTTCTTAAATAGTTTCTAGATTTTTATTTTTAATATTTTTAGGGGTGTGCAGGATTTAAAATGATCATCCCGAGAGGAAATATATTTAGCACAATCTGCATATAAGTTGGTTTACAGACTATCACCCGGAGAGGTAGTATATTCCGCGCAAACCTAAATATCTCGTTTTCTGCTTAGAATTGGAATCCATCAACGAATCTAGAATTATCTGTCTTTAAATTTGTTAAATGTCTCTAATTATGTGTGTGATGTATGTGCGTGTGTCAATAAAGCTGCGTGATCACAATCCTGTGCTTCCAGTCTCAACCCAACCATACCCAGTTACAAGTCAGCTGCAGAAACGGCAACAATACAGTAATCATTTTTATCCGAGAATTCACAATGTATATATATATATATATATATTAAATGCTAATATAATGGCATGGGAAATAAATTGAAATTAATACCGTAATTTTTTATGTCATTAATTATTAGTGTCAATGAATTTTCAAACATGGCGCCATCTGGTGGTATAAAAATCTGTTGACATTGAAAAATAACACTTATGATTATAATTTTTAAATTAAATAATGTTGTTTTTTCTTTATATTTTTTTTTGGGGATGGTGTTTTATGATTGGAAAATTTGATGAATTTTGACGAACAAAGTAACGTGTTTAAGATTGATCTGTAAAAATTGTATAAATAGATATCTGCAATTGTTTCTAGATTTTGGTGGGAAATACAAATTTCTTTAATTACATAATTTCATTATTTTGATTAAGAAAGTTGATATTAAAAAAAACGACTGCAAATAGAAAAATTTATTGGTGTTTTAAGAATTGTTGACGAATATTAAGCCGAGGATCAATTCATTGACAGCAGAACGACAGATCCATACTATATATCATAAGGATTTTTTTTTTTTTTTATTTGTAATTTTTAGTTTCATATGCTTCGTCCTCTTAATTTTTTTAAGTGTAGTTTGAATATTACTGTGGTTAATTTAAATTGATAATTTTATAATTTTAAACTTCAAAGTGTCTAACTTTCAATATTTTATACTACATTATATTACTTGCTATGTTACACAAAACAAATCCTTTGCTATATCTTTCTGTTTATTCACTTGATGAACGCAGTTCTCCAGGGAGGAGAGGGAAGGTATTTTAGCCCTAACCACAAATAACTATTTTATACACTAAAAATCTGAAGCCTGGAAGATATTCTTAAAATGAGTAGAAAAATTTTTACTAATAGAAAGTAGAAAATTAGTTCTTAAATTGTTTCTAGATTTTTATTTAATATTTTTAGAGGTGTGCAGGATTTAAAATATCTTAAAATATGCAAAAATGTTAAGTTTGACGGAATGAAATATATATATATATATATATATACGTATATATAATTTTGAAGCAATCAAGGTGTGGAATACGTTTAAAATCAATATTTCTGGCTTAATTATCTTGAAATTAGTATTTAAATGCACTTATTAAAATACATCAAAGTTATCCATACTGCATTTTATTATAAAAAAAAAATAATAATGCCACCATTTCGAAAATTCAAGAAATAGTTACTCAAACAAAATTTTCATTTATATGTTAAAGTAAAATTTAAAGATTTAATTGAAAATTCAAATAACAAAAAAAAAAAAAACATTTTATAAAATAAACAAAAAAAAACTAAGAAAAATAAAAAAATCCAACGAAATTTTTTATTTTTAAAAGAATATCTAGTAATTAAATTTTGTATCCCATTGTTTTACTTTCTTAGATAAACATTCTCTAAAAAAGGGCAGGTTGGTATTTTCTTTCTGAGCAAAGTTTTATTACAGACAGGAGCAAAAATGATCAAATTATTGAAGTCAAACATTGTTTTGATTAAATCTCTTCAGTGTCAATGACTTATATGCAAGGGTTTATTTAATAATTCAATTTTAAAAATAGAATGGGCTGAAGAATTTATAACAAAGGTCATCGACATTGAAAAGAAAGAATACTCCGCATATCATCACTTATAATATTTGTTCTACATAACATTTATTTTACATTAAAATACGGCATTTCTGTAAAGATTAGAATTCTTGAAAAATGGAACTCAAATATGTTCCTTTCCTGAAATTGTAATGGGAAAACATTGCATTAGCTGCATTAAGAACAATTTAAAGAACCACTTTTTGATGCTTGGGAACTTTACGAATCCCAGGTATTCCATCTTAATGCTCAAAATGTCACATTCAATATATTTTAATTATTCATATTTTTTATCACTCTAATTACTTTTAAATACAAAATGGATATATTTTAATAAAATATTTGCTCAATTTTTCTTCTCGTTTAAAAAATTATAGTACAAACAAAAATTGCTAGCTTGACATCACGCCAACAGCGACGTTTTTATAGGGGATTCTGAGTCGTCAGAAGATCTTAATGTTATTCAATAGCATCTCTTTAATTGACAGAAGATTCTTCCTATAAACCAATCATAGACCTTCTATTATCAATACAGTGAGAATTTAAGAATTTATAAGGAATGACTTTTTATAGCATTCGTATGAGTGAAACTGTTATATTGTATATTTAGTGCACTTTCTTTCTTTTTAACCATTAAAATTTAAATAAGCACTATTGAAAATAATCCTGCAATGAAACGAACAGTTGAATACAAATGTGTTAAATGGTAAAATTTTATTGGATTTTTAAAAGTTTTAAAAAGGAAAAAAATGTGGTTTTATTAGAAAAAAAAAAAAAAAGAGAGAAAATAATCAACAACTTCTTACTCGCTTAATTAAAGATCAAGACTAGATCAAGTTTCATTGATTAAAATATTTTTGTAAAAATGTCATTAAATATTTTTGTGTGTAAATTTTGTACTCGCCTTATCACATGAGTTAAACGAAATTTGTAATAAAATACTCGTACTACTGAAATAGGAGTGAATGAAAATTGACAACTACTTCGACTAATGAACATAATGTATATCTAGTATTCATACCATCAATTTATGAACATGATGTATATCTGGTATTCATATCTTCCATTTATGAACATGATGTATACCTGGTATTCATATCATCGATTTATGAACGTCATTATAACTAGTATTCATATCTTCGATTTATGAACATGAAGCATATATAGTATACATATCTTCGATTTATGAACACGAAGCATATATAGTATTCACATCTTCGATTTATGAACACGATGCATATCTAGTATTCATTTATTTCGATTTAAGAACACGATGTATATGTAGTATTCTTTATTCGATTTAAGAACATGATTTATATTTAGTATTCATTTCTTCAATTTATGAATACGATGTATATCTAGTATACACAAAATGACTGGGAATAATATCAATAAAAGAAATATTTCGTGTACAGAAATCAACAACTGAAGAGGTTAGTGAGCCGGGATACATTCTATTGCTATACAAATATTTTTTATTTAATATGTTATTTCTATAGACATTGTATTTCTATACAATATATATATATATAAATTTTTATTAATACTTTATTTATTAATAATAACACCATAAGAAAATAAAAAAATTACGGGAAATGGTTTAAAATAAATGTAACATTAAAGATTCTAATGAATTACTAGATTGTTAGGTTCTTAACTTTGTCATCGAAGTAAAATTTGAAATTTCTAAAATCGGTCTAGAATAAATTAGTCTACTTTCAGTTTTTCCAAGAATAATTTAAAAATTAATTGTATTTTAAAAATATACATAAAATTTATTTTATTAATAATTCCTAAAAGTTAGACGAATAACTTTTCAAATCCATCTAATGCGATTGCAAACTTATGTTTCCATCAGAAGTTATGTTTTTATTAAATTGAAAAGGTGAAATTAAAATATTTTGAAACAATTATATTTTTTCAAATTTTATCTGAAACTTAGTAAAAGAATTGATTTTATCGCTGTATAAATTCAGCACTTTTTTTAAGAATATTTTTGCATATAATGTATATGCAAATTCCTGAATAGATTTCAATTTTTTTTTTTTTTTTAATTTGATATTAAAATATTAGCTTTCTCAAAAACAATATTCCCTTAAAATATTATAAACAATATTCCCTTAAAATATTATATAATATTTTAGGGAATATTGTTCATTTATCATAATTCCCGCATCAAAATTGTTATCAGCATATAACAGTATGTCTGGCATCATATGAAATAATTTACCTACGACAAACAATTTGGTTTTAAACTGCTCATCGTTTCAGGAGGCAATATTTAATAATAAATCACGCGCATTTTTATGACGACAGTGAAACAACACTGACCGAAATCAGTGGTTCTTGTACACTGAAGGTCGAATAGCTTCTTAAACCTGGAGGAAAGTCGCATATAGCTTCTTTAATGTTCCCAGCGATAGAAGTATATCGGAACCATGCGATTTTACTACCCATTTGTAACATGCTTCGCTAAGAGTGCCGTTAAACGGTTTATAGCTTATGTTCAACTCACTAATATAAAAGTGTGCCCGGCATAGCCGTGGTCATTTTCTTATGACATTCTTTGGTTGTAAATACTTATCTCCAAAGAAGAAAACTTTCAACAAAGGGATCTTGGAGCAATAATGTATTTAATGGCGTTTCAAACACACAGCCATAAAGCTAATCATCAGAGTATATAGGGAAGCATGTCACAATTTTTAATGCACTCCGGTTTTCAGTAAATTGTTTTAAAATAATAAGCAACTTTTGCCGTAGCGGTATGCAAAAATTGTGAAAAAGTGGATTTAGTAAAAGATCATTGAAACAGAAAAGTTTGGGTATGTTTGTAGTATGTTATGTTTTTCTGTCCCTTATATAAATTCATGGTTTTCATTATCTCATATTGGAGCTTTTAAATTTAACACATACATAGATTACAGCCTATGTAAGAGTATAATTTTAAAATTTGGAGGTTCCCCTCCTTCCTCCTCTTCAATAATTTCTTTAGAAATTTCAACAGCAATTTTGTTCAATTTTAAATTGGTATCAATATTTAACTGTCAAAGTATTTTGGAAAGAAACTATAGTGGTAACTGAGCATTAAAATGTGCGTGGACTTGTTGAGATTGGTAGAGACCTGATGGATAGCCTGTTGATTTTCCAACAATTCGAAAAACAAAATTTAACAAGCAAAATTCGTGTGAGGGCCATCAATATGATAGATTTGTAGGCCTTCTACTAAACTCAAATACATAGATAAAAGCGTGCGAAATTTCAGAAATTACTCCTAGGAATATCTTTAAAATTACTGTGACAAAATGTTGAAGTAGTTCAACAGCCTTCATCCATCATTATTCAATTTAAGTGACACTGAAACAGCTATATATTTACTTTTCCAATGGGGAATGAAGACTCTACACAATTTTTGGGGGGTCAAAGCACATGCAGGGTATTATGGCAATTAGTATGCAGATAGCCTTATTAAAAATATATTTTAGACGGCGACTCAATTAGCTTTCTACTTCCAATTTCATTTCTCAAAATAGCTTAAATAATTGTATATTAAATAATTTGCTCCAAAATTAAAACCATTTCAATAAGGAGTTGAAAACTATTGAAATTATAACTAATCTCAAAAAAAAAAAAAAAAACAAATAATTTTCTGCTTCTAGACATGGCTAGTCATGGACCATACCTAGTATATCTCAAAAGATTTCATCGTTTAGAAGATGATTTCTGTTCCTATAGAGAAACTGGACTATGATTCTATTATACAACTATTTGTCCCCAATAGAATCATAGCAACTTAAAATACCTTCTAACTATTTTATATTCAGTTGAGCAGAAATATAATTTTCAACCCATGTGCCAGATAAAAATTATCTATTCAATAAACTTCAAAGAAGAAAATGAGCAAATACTTATCTCAATAAATCATCATCCTTGAAACATTTATTGAATTATCTGTGCCCATTCTTTGACTTTTAACAACAGCATTTTATTATTTCATACTCCATAAATTGCTGTAATATTTATATACCATGTAATATTTTTATATTTTATAACCGGTGGTTATTTTTTCTCGACGTTTTTCTCTAGTTATTCTTTCCCTTATGCTGATGTTCAGTACATATAGTAATATTATCTTAAGATTGAGTGTTCTTGTAATTCCCTAATTTATTTTCCTTTAAAATATTTGTTATTTTTACCAATCTCATATTTTTAACTGGTAGGAGCTACATAACTTTGGATACAAGGGTATTATAATATTTAAATATTATTCTTTTTAAATGAAATAAAAAGAGCATTTTTGTATGAAGAAAAATTTATAAAAATTCAATATAAAACTTTAATTTTCATTCAATCGGTATTAATTTATAATCAAATGAATTTAAGTAATTGTTTTTGAAAATAAATTTTAAAGCATTTTCTCTATATGTCACAAAAAAAGTTTTACAAAGAAAAAAAAAATATTATCAACAAATTGGTTAAATGCAAATATGCAATTTGACAAATACAAATTTTCAAGTCTAAAAACTTTGATAATTTATTGTGAACATCTTTACAAAATTTTGTCTTTGTATATAAACATATTATCTATAATATTTTTAAACGTAAATGTGTACAGCTTTAAATTGTATTGCAATTTTTTATAATTTATTTAAATTATCATTTAACTTTTTCCAGAATGAAATCTTTAAAAATGAAAAAAAGATTTAATTTTAGTATCTAGATATTAAACATCTTTATGTTTTTCCAATTTTATATCTACACTTATTCAGAAAAACAAAAATAAAAAATTAGAAAACAATTTTAACATTTACATATAATTGTATATAATTATATATAAATTACGAAGGAAATATTTTCGTTTATTCAAATCAAAATGGTTATTTACATCTTTATGATTGCAAAATTTCATTATTTCAAAATTTGAATTTTTCATTATAAATTTTAGAATAATAGCCTAAACAATATGCGTTCACAAAGCACTATCCTTACTCAGAATAAAATAGAATATCTTAGAATAGAATATCTAGAAAAAAATAGAATAGAATCGTTGTTGATGCCATGCTTTCATTAAATAGGGTATATAGGTTTTGTATTTTGTAGATAGTTTTACAAAATTCTTTTTTTTAATTAGAATAACTTTAATTTCTGAAAATAATTTGCCCTTATAAGTGAATCCCTAATACCTAAATTTAATATAAATGCTAAAAAATCATAAAGTCAATTTTTTAAATTGATTTTACGATTTGATTTATAATACATTTCAAAAATTTTTTTCAACTAAAATAATTTGTTCCTAGTCACATGAATAATAAACACTGTAGGATTATGCAATTTTATAAAATTTTTAATATTTAGGCCCTTCTATTAGGCGAAAACAGAGTTTACACTGTACAGTTTTCCTACAATAAACTTTAACTCAATTTATTTTCACAGATAAATTTACTTTTAAAAACTTTCTTCTTCATAAAACATGATCAAAAGTTAAAGAACCACTGGGGAAGTTGTGTCTCTGGTTAAGAAAGGCACCGACTTGGGTTCTTAAGGCTTTAATCTTCGCCATGTGCAAGAAACCCTCCCAAGCATTGTATGTTATAAATTCACTCGAGAAAGTTTTCATTCTGTTTTCGGAAACTCGAACGCAGCACGTCTTAAAAACTGGTTAAAATTTCATACATACGGCTGAGTTGTTTTTCAACGATCGGGGGATTTGGTGTTTCTAATCGATTGGAAAGGAAAGAAAATTAATTTTATGTTTTAAGTTTGGTGTTTTCCATTTTATTTTGTTGGTGAGTTTAGTACCCTTTTTTCTGTAACTTTCTTTTTATGTCTTTTACTTTCTGATCAGAAATTTATATTTATTTTTTAAATATTAACCAAAGAAATTTGTTAAATAAAAACAACAGTTTGAACTTTGATAGTTAAATATTGCTTTTCGTTAATTCCTTTGATTGTTCATTTATTATTGACAAAAATAAAAACTGGTGAAGACAAATTTCATGACGAGGTTCCCTTTCAATAGATTAAATCTGATTTCATTTAGTTTGATTTATAATTAAATATTTCAGTAGAATAATATTTTATAAAAGAAAAAAACCGCAATTAAAAGCCCAAAAAACATTTTGTATGTGGACTTTTTTTGTATATCAAATACACAGAAGCAATTTTGCTAGCTTATATGGTGTTCCATGAAGGGTGTTTCATGAAGGATTCCTAACTCTGAAAATAAATAACCAGGAAACGGTGATAGATAAACCAGTGATATATTTATTGAAAAAGCAGTACAAATCTGATATAGAAACATCAAGATTTTATTTACAAATTGTGATTATAGATGATGCTGCAAAGTGTCATTATCATAAGTAATCTGTACATAGTAATTCCTATTTGTCTTTGATGCCCAAGACAAGCGCTGCAATGACGTTACTCACTAAGCACTACCCAGAAGATAAGTGTAGCTTGAAGATAAGCTACGGACGCGGAGTAACAACACCCCGCAACGCTCTATGATCATGTTATACCGGACCTACGGTTTAAAGGGGGATTCGAAGCACTACAAACATCCATGGCACAGCCGGAACTCGAACCCGAAACCTGTGGTACCGAGCGCCAGAGGCGCTAGCCACTCGGCCATTCAGGCCTCCATCTGTACATAGTGGAATTAAATCTTCATTGCATTCACATCAAAAACGATTCAAAATGAACAACTTTCCCACAACATGCATATCGCAAACGAAGATTGAAATTCTCAGTGTACTGTGTCACCGGAAGTCGACACACAAGCTTAACAATGACCACTTTCAACTTTCCTCACTTCCCATTGAAATAGACACTTTCTCAACATATGATGTAACACCGATCACGATGTAACAACTGATAGTGTAGCCCATATACCCTCTGTACTTGTTTAATGTACTATTCTGCATGAAGGACGCACAGACAATTGTAAATTACATGAGGTCTCCTTATCCATGACACTGAATATCTGTTATCAGATTTTAGTGAAAGATTGTTTTGATTAGTAAAAAACCATTAATTGCATGTAATATAACTACCCACAACTCTGCTTATCTGCTGTCAAATTTGAGTGATAAGTTATTATAATGTATTGTTAAAGAACATGCATTCCTCTCACCTGGGAACAGAATGCTACAACGGTATGGGCGTGCACCATCTTGTATAAACCAGGTCAATCGTCAGTGCTTGTTGAGTGACACAAATTGGTTCAAAACGCAATGACGCTTTTGCAGGATATTGCGGTCCAAAAGATAAATTTTGAGGAATGAAGTAGTCGTGCTCGTGAAAAATGGGGATTTTGATTACCCCCAAATCGTCTATCAGATAAAAAATGAACCTCGTCCGTAAACCATATTTGGCCGATCACATCGAGGATCTGGTTAACGAAATCCTCTCGTTGTCATTCAACTCGAACTGGCGTGCAGGCATTGAATCTTATATGAAAACATGTGTAATGTCTTCTGCACGATTCTGTACGGGCTGGATGGCGAGATTCTAGATTCTACTGCAAGTCTGAGGGCAAATTTATTAGAATGATTGATTGCAGCAAGCGTCGTTGCATTTTCAGACACAAAGGATGAGACTTACATTTTCGAATAAAGCATCGACTACGCAGTCAGCCTGTTAATAATTTTTGAACAGCACATGATTTTTTCCCTCTGGGCCTTTAGAACTAAAATCGCTTTTGAAAACTCCTCTTTATTGAGACTTCTCATCCCATAACAGAACGATAATTGTTATAAAAGAAACAAAAGAATTTTCTTTAAAAAAACTGATGCATAAACAAGCAAAGAAATAAAGATGAAATTTTAGAAGGACAGCAAGTATGTAAGAAAGCAGATAAGTCCAGGTAAGGTCCGACGAGTTCAGATTTAGTTTGCAGTATGATTCTCGCCGGGCTTTCATATGGAGAGAGCCAAGTACCCGTTACCACCAAGAGAACACCATTGAACGACACCGTTACGGTGGTGCAGGATGGTGTTTTGGGAGGAATTATTCTTGGTTCCAGAACTGACCTGCATGTTCAGAGTGTAACGATGACGGGCCACATCTATCGGTATTTCATTCTGGAACAACATGTACGTTTGTTTCGGGGCTGAATTTCAGTTTTATGGATGACAACGCCCGTCCTCACCGTGCAAACATTGTAGACGAATGCCTTCAATTGGAGGATATCACTCGTATGGATTGGCCAGCATACTCACCGGACTTGAATCCAATAGAGCATGTGTGGGATATGCTTGGCCGACGATTGCAGCCCGTCAACCCCCTCCCACCTGTCAACCGAAACTTCGGAGGGCATTGCTTGATGAGTGGTGTAATATTCCCCAAGATCAGATTTATAATTTGATACTCAGCATGCCTAGGCGTTGTAAGGCCTGTATTGCATCGTCCGGGAGACATACTCCATATTAACCATCATACTAACCATGTTATACTGTTTTTTGTAAATAGGTTCTTTTTTGAAATTTGCTCCAGAGGAGTAAAGATCGCAATTTTTATTAATTATGTCAAACATATAGCATCGTTTTTGCTCTTTACCTTTTGTTTAATAAATAGACTTTACAAATAAGTCAAATTTGTTTTGCTTCTGTCTCTTTCTTTGCCGGAACTTCATTATCCTTAATTTATGGACATGAGTGTGTATATATATATATATATATATAAAGTTAATCGTACTTGTTGCTTTTGAAATGGATATATAGGAGGTGTTATGCTATTCATCTTATTTCACTCTTTTATTAAATCTTTTAAATTTTTTTTTTTATACTGTATCTAATATTTGAATGTAGTGATTATGTTCAAAAAAGCATATTGGGTCTCATTGATGACAAATTAAAAAAAATCAAAGTAATAAGTAGTAAGGTAAACATTACAATACATTTTTAACACACTTAGCATTATTGGCATAGCATTAGAAAGTACTAATTGACGATGCTATTAATGACTTCATATTTCACTAAGTAAGAAATGAAAAAATCCTAATATTAGAATATGTATGTAATGTCCACAAAGAACAATATTTTATTTTTTATATATTTTTATAATACTTTACTTATATAGATTTTTTTCAAACCTTGAGTGATTTCTTGGGTTCTAACCAATTTTGGACAATTTTATTCTACAACATTTAAAAATGAGTCTATATTCATGATTCTGATGATTTTGATTCTCAATTATTTTAAAATTTTGTTAGTGACAGAAGAAGTATGCCTTAATAAGTGTATACAAATAAATATATTTTGCTAAACACTTAAGGCAATTTTTTTCACTTTTTTTTTTTTCTTAAACACTTACTATTAAGTTGAAATATTTCATTCGTACTCAAGAAAATTAAAAAAACTGTCAATATTTATAATTTTTTTCATTGGTATTTGTTGAAAAAAACAAGTTCAACCTAATCAGGTTAATTTAAATTCATATTTTTTTATGATACGTAGCAATAATAGAATTCTAAGAATTTTTCACAAATATTCAAACTACATAATATTTAAACGTAAATGCCTATAATAGCAAAATCTACATAAACACAAATATAAAATTTGAATTCCACTTTAATTATCTAAATAAAGTCTTATATAAAGTTTTTATAAAAAAAAAATACTGAAAATAAGTTTTTCTAATAAATTAAAATAATTTCGAAAATAAATGTATCAAATATTTCAGTTTGGTATATAGTTTAGTTTATAAAATAAAATATATTAGTTTAAATATAAGTTTTGAACCAAAAAATTAACAGGCCTTTTTAATATAGCCACAAGATATCACACATCATTTTGCAAGTATGTTTCTTTCTGCAATAACAATCATCGCGTAAATGTTCATGGACAGAAAGACTTTTATTGATGTATTATAATTGGATGAATTAACATAATACCCTTTAAGTACGAAAATTTCATAAACCTCAAAAGCGAGTGTCAGCATACATCGTCAAAAAGGCATAAGGCACTAGTATTCTCTATAGGTGATCCATATAATTTGAAGTTATCCATTTAATTTGGCATGTTTTGCTACTATTACCTCCGTTTGAATTGACTTTAATGTTAAATAATTGGTTGTTCAATTATATAGATTTGGCACACGCCATGCATACGTTTGAGGTCTTTTGGTTTAAACACATAGAATAGAGGTTTTCGATCAAATGGCTATTTATATATATGATATATTTGAAGTAATAATATAGCGAATAATAAAGTAATAATAATGAAGTAATAAATGTGAGTAATATAATTAGAAGAAAATTGAGAATTTGTTACAAAGTATGAAGTAAATAAAGCTGTAAAAGGATGGCGATAATGTCTGTAAATAAATGAATTTCTGTATGATACAGTGTGTTGGATAAGCCTTAAACGGGGAGCTTTTTTTCCCCAGCTATCTGTCATTATTTCCCCAGTTATGATTTTCAAACGTTTCTTTCATGCTTTCAAAATTAATTTACTTTTTCTGCCCTTTTGAAAGAAAAATTTTGAAAAAAAGAGCAGAGCATTGTTATAGTTTGTATTAATTGCTCATACTACAAATTTTAATCGTATTCTTAAGGCTAATTATTACATAATTTAATTTTTTCCTCATTACTCCCTTTCGTGAATATTTTATCTACCTTACATATACTTTATTTATTTACATTCAAATGCGACGGTATGATTTATTCAATAATGCGCATCGTTTTTCATTTTTGTACAATTACATTTTCTAATTAGGATTAAATATATTTTTCAGTTTCTTCATTGACGACTTTTAATTAAGATTTTCTTTTGAAATAATGATTAATACTAAATATGCACGCAAACGTACAATTTTTAAAAAACTATTATTCAATTATACTCAAAAATACTTTTCTTTTTATTACGTGGATTGGTTTTCTTTTTGTAAAATGTTAATGATAGCCATTAACAAGACATCGATTTTTAAGTTTATTTATCATTGCATGCTTACATGTAATACGTCATTCAACTTTCGACAGCTGATAATTTTGAAGAATACATACTGAGCCTTAACACGAGTGTTACAAAAAAATAATTTATTTATGATATGCACACGTATCGGATAATGTTTTGAAATTACGCACTAATATTGTAAATATTTAAAACCATAAATGTAAAATGCAAATGTGCAACTTTTAACAATAATGGTTTTATATTGTTTATTATGTAATCTGCTATGTTTATCAGCTTTCAACTCGCAATCCGCTTAAAATTCTTTTATTTGAGTATGGAACATTTCAGTTTTAAGAAAAAATTTTTTTATTTATTGCACTTAATCTTAGAGAGGGTGTTATTTATCTTTGTCAACTTTTAATTCTACTTTTGCCGTTTACTTATGATTTTTAATCAAATAACTAAATACGCCATTCAGGAATTTTATTTATACTTAAATTGTTCATTTCACTAATTCAATTTATAATACATTATATCAGAAGAGTTTATTCTTGTTTTAACTAAATGAGAATCCTTTTACTACCATCGAAATTTTACTCCAGATGATGACGCCAGTCTTAAAAGTTATTACTCTATCAAAAATTATAATTTACTAATTTATTATAATAGAATAAAGCAGAAAATTTACTGTATTCATTTTCAATTTATTTTCCAAATTAGTATTCTAATATTCATAAAAATAAATGCCGTCAGATTAAAAGTGAAAAAGACATACAGAGAATTCTTGTATAAAAACTGATTGTTTATTTTTAACCTAATAAAATGATTATATTGTATGTATATATATATATATATATATAAATATTTTTTATTAATAAAATTAACCTATACTGAAAGCATTATTTTTCTGTTACTGGGCCAAGCCGCGTTTTCAGACAATAAAATAAAAAAAAAGCCAACTTGTCCTCAAATATTTAAAATGGTATCAAGCGCATGAAACTTGTGTATACATTTTAGAAGTAATTTAAAAATTAATTTCACAACTTATAAAATATTTTTCTCTAACATTTAAAAATATTTTTAAACATTTCATACAACTCAGAGAATAACTTTTTTGTTTTCAAAAAATGTTTTATTTAATAATTACCTAAAAGATTTATACATCATGTTTTATAATCTGTAAAACACTTTTACAATGAAAGAAACTTTGTTACAAACTGGTGATACTCGTTTCGTATAAATACCACTAAAATATTTGGTTTGAGAAACAGCCAAAAAGCATTAAAATGCTTTGATGAAAAGAAACCAAGAGAAAGCTTAAAATGATAAATGGCGAGCAATTTTAATAGAATTTCTTCAGAAGAAGGTATTTACAACGGGATAGTAGTTTAAACAGCATTTTATACTTGGCCATGTTTTGAAGTGCTTATATACGTAATACACGCGTTCCTATAATAGATATATATTTATTTACTTATATAGAAGTTACATTAATAATATATACTATAAGATAATTTATCTTTTAAAATATAATTTAATGTAAAGGTTTAATTTTGTAACTATATATATAGATATATTAGAACTTTTATTTGATGTTTTTGAGGTAAAATTTCGCATTGAACTTATAATTTAATAATTCTCATCTGTTCTCCATAGTATGCTTTTAATATTCATTTTAAAGTAATAAATAAATTTTATGGCCATTGCTTAAAAAAAAAAAATTTTATAGATCGTTTATTTTAATTGTATATACTTCTGTTTGATAAATAAGAAAAATTATGAAAGAATTCGATTCATTTTAAATAAGTCTGTAAAGCAAATTATCAATAATATAAAACACAATAATTATCAAAAGTTTTGAAAAAAACATTTTAATTTTAAAATGAAAATCAATTTTTCAGAATTATAATTATTTTGTAATGTTATAAAAGTTTAAAATTTGAAAAACAAAGCAAAATTAATGATTACAATCATTTATATATATTTCTTCGTTTTTATTTTTATTCTTTTTAAATAGACTTTTTAACAGAAAATAAAGGTAAATAGGAATTTACCTATGTACTTATTATACTATTTTATGACTAATAATAATATAGATATAAAAAGAGTCAAAATATAGTGCAAAGTCATTAAAGTAACTTATTTTCTAAATAATATGTGAAATTTAATATAAGTGCCTGAGTGAATTATGCAAAATTTTTGGTAAATGCATAACTTAATATGGTACATATCACATTTCATACGAAAATATATTTAATGATTCATTTATAATTGCGTATGACAAATTTGAATGTAACCAATCTCATCTTTCAATACGTATAATATATGTACACCATAATCATCATTTCACCAAATTCATAATTGAAAATAACAATAATTTTTCATAAGTTTTGAGAAAGATAATTTTTTATCAGCTTTTAATTATTTGTTAATATAATATAATTATTAATATTATAATTGAATTATTGGAATTATTTATATCTATATTAATTATCATTGTTTCACTAATGAATATTTAAGTTTTTAAAATTGATATAAAAAAGAATGATTCAAAAATTTTCATAATATCTTTTATATTTATTAAGGCATTAAATTTTTATTGAATATATGTATATATATTTAATAATTTTTAATATATATATATAAATTTTTTTTTTTGAAAATACCTAGAATACATATGCAAGTTCAAAATTTTCATGCCATAATTTAAGTCATGCCATATCTGTTGAAATACCAAATAATGTGAAACTTAATAAATCGATTTGATCAAATTATAAAAGTTGACACTTTGATTTTCATAAAATAACAAAGACTTTTTGTGTAAGATTTACAAAAAATGCATAACGATGAACTTTTTCTCACAGGTTTCATATAACAAAATTATGTGTGACAGGTTATTTTAATAGTTTTATATTTCACTTAATCAAAATTTTCCTTAACTTGATTTGAAGTTTTGAAATTATACATTAAATAGAACCTAACAACAAAGAGCAAAAAATACAGAACAAAAACTGTCGTCATTCGTAATTATGCTAATAAAAAGGTGTAAAGCTATAAAATTGTGTTAAACATGAACAAAATCTACACAACACAGTAAACCTGCATTATCAACATATGCAAAAAAAAAAAAGCTATTTCTTTAATTACATAGCCTTTATACTTACGGAAACTAATAGAATATATATAGAAATGAAATTTCTGTTGCTGAAAAGCATTTCAGATTCAAGTTTTTCTAAAACACCAATTTATTTAGCAAAATTAATAAATCAGTGTTTAAGTATAACAATCATTAAAAGCACTTCTTATTCTAAGAAATTGTTACATTCAGCAATCAAAGCCACTGGCATTTAATACAATCGCCAATTTTTATCTGATTAATTTGTTTGTAACTTCAATTATTGCTTACTTGATAAATGACTATAGAATACGATCCTATGACTCCAAGTAAAGTTACAGCTAAATTCTTATTCAGAGGAAAAATATTTGCTGCCGTCATTGCCATTTTTGAATGTCCGACAACCGAAACAAAATATTGAATTTCTTGTCCCAAGTCGTCTTTCATTGCTACATCTTCTTTCCCCATTGAAGACACTGTCTCTAAAATGTATGTCTTACTGTCTACTATCTTTCCAGCAACTATACAAAGTACTGTGAAATGCGCAATGTCGAAAAGGACATCCAGTATAACAATACTTTGTTCCGATATACCAACTCGGACCACGACATGGTTAAAATATCATAGAAACTCATGCAACATCTAATTATGATCTTAAGAAGCCAAATGAAATTTATCTCTCTGAATATTCCATCAACTTCAGCTGATGTCTTCTGCAACTCGCAAAAACATTGCCCGTTGATGACGAATTTGAGCAACGCAATTGATGTTTCTTTTTACCATATCTTCAAGAGTTCTGTTTATTGCACAAAGTCTTTCATTGATCAGTAAACAAAAGAAAACGAATAAACACGCTTGCATGGGTATTCCAATATAAGCATGAAGAGCATAGAGTATCCACACGAATATATTTAAAATTAGTTTGGCAACATTTAATGTATGCCCTGAAGATTTTCAGGAAATAATTCCTTGTTTATGAGAACCACCACTGAGAAAGAAGAATATACAATGGCAAACACAACAGTGCAAGCCATCAGCACACATATTGAAGTAAATTTACTTTTTTGTTGTTGGCCTATCATTTCTGTAGGTGTATGAAGTAAATTGTTTATATAAAGTTGAATCTTCCTCCTTCTGCAATACAAGAGATCGGCTGCTATAAGATAAATAGCCAAATCTAAGTTTCCAGATATGTAAAAATTAAGTGTTTATCAACAAAATAACCAAACACTACGGAAAACAAAGATAGAGATGAGAAGCAAGAGTTTTGCTTTTATCCAAGGGCAACTCAATGAAATGCATTTGTTTGATTCATTCACAGAGCATTGGTTCTGTTCTATTCCAAAAGATATCAATAAACCTCTAATTAGCTTAGGTATCCTTTTCGACGTACCTTCGAGATTGAATTTGGATTTCCATTTCTTGAAAAGCTCTAAAAATATGGCTTTGTCTCCTTCATAACTTGAAAATATTATTTAGTTTTTCATTCCAAGTATGTCTCTGCATTCAGAATAGACTTCAAATGATTATTATTTATCTCCTGTAAAATTATTCTGTATTTATTATATACTTTTGATACGCTTATATTTTATTTATTAATTTTTTGGCAAAAATCACTTTTGTTTTAAGATAAGAATAATACAATCCGTAAATGCTACCAAAGCTGAGACTTTTAATCCTGTCGTAGAATTAAAAGATTGGAAAATTTCGAAAAAACTCAACAGATTTTTAATTAAATCTGCAGTTATGAGTTGATGAAAAAGCAAAATTTCCTGTCATATTTTCAGTTTCTAGTAGATTTTAATAAACCAGATCTTACTTTTCAAACAGTATCCATTTTAAAACTCCAAATTAGTTGCTTATAATCCGCGAATTACCTTGGCGTAAATTGAATATCAGAGCACAATTCCTACCCTACAGAAGCAAAGTTTCAAAAGACAATGTTTTGGTGACAAAGTAAATACATGAACCAGCTATATCTGATATATCACATAAAGAAATTAGTGTCAGTCGCGTGTACTTATAAATCATTGATTAATTCATAATAGGGCACACGCAACCACGTCGAAACAGAGGAATGATACATGGGAATTACAAAGGCGTAAAATCAATAAAACATATAATGAATATGTTTTCATCAATAAAACTAATTTGGGGCGTTTCTGAAGCTGAATTAACATTATTTCGTTTTTCAAAAGAGGGATTTCGTATGTATATTAAGGGTTTAATATATTCATCACTACAAAACATATTTCGATGCTTTGTTTGGAACACAACTATTATTTAAATATTCTTTTAGAGTTGAATGTGGACGACATTTTTATTTTATTTTTAGAACTTAATGAAAATTAAATACAAAATATAATTATTTTAAATGAATAAATAAATAAAGATCTCGAGGTTTGGGAAAAATCGCATAATTGGTCTTTAAAAATTGCATAATTGTTATCTAATACAAGCAATTTACGTGCTAATATTAAGAAATATACGGATATATTTAAAACAGGCTATATTATATTTAATTTTATTCAATTATAATAAAATGCTTAAATTAAGTGAGCGTAACTGAACAGAGTGGAAAACCGCGAAATAGCCTATAAATAATGAACATCGTATGACAGCTTTGACAGAAATATAAACAAAAACCATGCAGCAAATATGAAGCTTTAATATTTTATAATCTATAGTTTCTATTTATAACTTTCGATACACTATGGAAAGCAAGTTATATTCAATTATAAATCTTTGTTATTTTTAGTATTTTATTGACTTATCTTTATTTGCATGCTTTAAATTAGTAGAGCTTCTAACGTTGACTTATAAAACAGCATAAATAGAAGAGTGAAATGAAATTATATTTTTCTATGTATACTTCAAATGAAATAAATATTTAAAATGAAATATCGTATTTCAAATATAATAATACTAATGATCAGGATTTTTTGTTAATGGTTAAAATAATTATATTAAATACGTAGTACATAAATGAAGTACATAATACTAGTAACACATACTAATTCAATAAAATATAATTTGTTTTTAATTTTTATGATATGGTAATAAATAGTATTAAGTAGGTATACATTTTTACTCATAAATTTATGATATGTTATCTATGTCTTTATAATTAAATGATCTAATAAATGTTATTTTATCATTGACACTAAAAATAATTACAGTTTTTATAATTTCATAAAAATATAAATGCTATTTCAGTAAAAGTATTAGTTTTAAAAATAACGCTTTCATTCTCTTCTTTTTATATCTGTAGGTGTTACAAGGTTACGAATGTACTAAAAACTATAAATGTGTATACTACACTGGTGTGCCAAAACTTCTTAACAAGAGGTGGATTTTTTGCCATAACTCCACGAGAAATCATCTGAGAGACATGACATTCAGAAATGAGGGAGAGTATTATGTACATAAAGGAAGACGAAAGCATCGGCGCTGAAAAGGAATACAAATACATACATATGGATGAATCAAACAAAACAAGCTCAAAAGACCTCCCTTTCTTGCAATTTTATGGCAATCTGCTAAAATTTTTACATTGTTGCTTAAGTTTTGCACCCCAGTGTATTTATATGCATTTAGAAGAAAACAAATATAAAGAAATTGCTGTTGTTTTTTTAAATACAGTTTGTCCAGTAACGATATTTTTTAAGTCTAAATAATAAATAATTATTCGAACATTGCGAAAAATCTTGAATAGTCAATTTAAGATTTATTTCTAGTCTTCAAATTTAGTGTTCGAAGAAATAAATTTCAAAATTCAGTTTTAGAATTGATATTACTGAACGCTTTCAGGATCAATTCTTTCTTTAGTGACAATTTAATCGATGTTACACTCTTCTTTGTTAAATGCTCAAAGTTTTTCCATTTCTTCCAATAACGTACATCATTTGAAGGATTTTTTGCCATTCATCATTTTTTTCATGTTGGTTTATTTCATAATTCTTGTTACTTCAAGTGCTAATATGAATACATCACGTCAGATGCAACTAGTTCATTTTCTTAGAATGTCTGTAAAATGTAATTCAACAGTAAAAATGTAATGCCTGTAAAATGTAATGTCACATTATGTATATGATGTCATTTAAAAATCCCTAATGGAAACAAGTGATAATTATCATACTGAAACCATTAAACCAATAATTAATTAAGTTTATTTAGTATTGCTTCTGTAAATGCTAATACGGCTGTGATACTTGTTCTTTAGATAATAATTAGCTATGATTTACATAAAAATGTTTTGCTGAAATAATATTAAAATTTTGAATACCTTTTTCATAGTTTACTAATAAATCTAATAAGTAATGTTTTATAATGTTGATTTAATAAATAATATTCTGAAATTGCTCCAAATCCTCAGCAATTTATATAATAGAAAATGAGAGAATCCAAAATTGTGATAAGTAGTTAGAAAGAATAAAGTATTAGAAAATATATATAGAAAAAAAATGTACAAT